>JARQOD010005525.1:0-47508 GCA_033576555.1 Oophaga sylvatica
TTTTTGAGTTGAGAAAACCATCCTGTCGGGCCCCAAGCTTCAACGGGGGTTCGTCCCTCTGCCCTTGTTTCACATTTTCACTTTGACAATGGAAAGGTTTTAATATTAAAGTAGGCTGTCCCCAAGGGTCCCCTTGACGTGGCGGATGGCTTGACAAAATATTTTGATCAAAATTATGTTTATAAATCCCCTTATGATTTTACCTTCATGATTTTTTGCAAAAATTTTTTTTTTTCATTTTTGGATATTTGTTTTTTTGTGCCTGTTTTTTCTGTGTAATGGTATGTTTTTAGCATTTCATTTTGCATACACATTAATTACTTTTTCAGTTCAACTATTTTTCTCTGTATTATATTGCATTCCGTGCATTAAGGGTGTGACCGCCCTGTTTTCTGATGAGAAAACCTCTGTTGGCAGAGCTTCAACGGTGGGTTCAGCCCTCTGCCCTTGGTTTCCATTAAGTCACTTGCAAGTGGAAAGGTTTCAATTTAGATTGGACTGTCCCACAGAGGGTTTCCTTGCGTGGCGGGATGGCTTGTACATTATTTTGATCAAAAATTATGTTTTTTATAAATAACCCTTTTTTATTAAAACCTTCATGCATTTTTGCAAAAGATTTTTTATTTCATTTTTGGATATTTGTTTTTTTTTGGCCTGTTTTTTCTGTGTAATGGTCATGTGAAATATGCATTTCATTTTGCATACCATTAACTTATTTTTTTCAGTCAGACTATTTTCCTATGGTTCATAGTGCATTCCGTGCATTAAGGGTTGTGACCGCCCTGTTTTCTGAGTTGAGAAAATCCATCCTGTCTGGCCAGAGCTTCAACTGGTGGGTTCAGTCCCCCCTGCCCTTGTTCCATTTAATCACTTGACAGTGGAAAGGTTTTCAATTTTAGATTTTAACGTCCCCCCAAGGTTTGCCTTGACGTGGGGGTGGCTTGCTTATTTTGATCAAAATTTTTTACTAATACCCTATGTTATTTTACCTTAGCATTTTTGCAAAAAGATTTTTTATTTCATTTTTGGATATTTTTTTTTTTGTTGCCTGTTTTTTTTTTTAATTGGTCATGTGTTAATTGCATTTACATTTTGCAACACATTAATTCTTTTTCAGTTCAGAAAGTTTTCCACCCCCTCCTGAAGGATGGACTCGGGTCATCCTTTTTCCCCCCGGCCCCTGGAAACTGCGAGACAAGGCTTCAGCCTTTTTATTCTTAGACCCCGGGCGATAAGCGCGACAAAATTAAACCGGAAAAAACAACACCACAGCTTGTCTGGAATTCAACCTTGGGCGGTTCCAAATACAACAGGTTCTTGTACAGAATAACGGTAACCGGGTGGATGCCCCCTCCAAAAAGTGACGCCATTCTTAAAACAACTTAATGCCAAAAGTTCCCTTTGCCGAAATAATAATTCCTTTCGGGGACGCATTTCTTAAAAAAGAAAGCGCACGGTGCCATTTACAGGGGACGGACCCGGGGCAATTGCCCCACCCCTACTCAGACGCATCCACCTCCACAATGAACGGCGAGATGCATCTGGTTGGTGAGAACGGTGCCGAACAAAAATTTCTTCAAAGGGAAAGGCTTGGCAAGCTTTTGTCCGACCATTTAGAAAAATCCTCCCTTTTCTTGTCCTGTCAGTGGAGGTTTGACGACAGATAGAAATTACAAAAAATTTCCGTAGAGTTACAAACCCCAAAAAAAAACGCTGCAGAGCCTTAAGACCCCTGGCTGATCCCATTCAAGCATGCTCTCACCTTTCAGGGCCATCGGAAACGGAGGCGACACCAAAAAACCCAAAAACTGAAGTTCTGTAGGGGCAAATAACACTTCTCCATTTTTGGCTTATAGTTTATTGTCCGCAGCTGCAACAACCTGTTCACATGCTCCTGATGAACAAAGATCTTGAGTAAATTAAAATTGTCCAAATATACAACCACAAAACAGCCCCACAAGGACGAAAATGTCATTAAAAAAAAGTTGAAATACTGCGGTGCAGTAGCAGACCAAAGGCTGACTAGCTCATAATTCCCTCCGGCTTTTAAACGCCGTTTTACTCATCCCCCTCTTTAAACCAATCAGTTAAACGCCCCCCTGGATCCAATTTAAGAACCATTTGGCGCCAACAATTTGTTAAGGTCAGGAATAAGAGGGATTTGGTAGGATCTGAACAGTAATCCGATTAAGTTCGCGGAAATCCAAGAAGGGCGAGGCCTCCTCTTTCTTCTTCCAAAAGAAAGCCCCGCGGCTACTGGGGAAAGAAGGTCTAATAAGCCCTTTGGCCAACTTTCAGAAATATAAAACTTTCTACCTGCCTTCAGGACCAGAAAATTATACAACCTAGCTTTAGGCAACTTAGCCAGGAAGGAATAATAGGCAGTCATACACGCGATGGGAGGCAACTCCTGACACCCCTCCTCGAGAAAACAACCCCAAAATCCTAAAAAAGGGGCAAGTCTAGGGCACACCGCACGTGCTTGTTCATGCAGTTGCTTTTGCAAAACTCACCCCATTGGTTATTTCTCTGGACGCCATTAATCACAGGGTTTTTTTAACCAACCAAGGAAGTCCCAACCAATGGGAGTAGGAAGAAAACCCCCAACACAAAACAAGATAATTGTTCCCTATGTTTGCCCCTACCCGAAGGTAATGTTATGAACCCATGAACAAAGCTACCTTGGCCGGAGGCCTGGCGTCAATGGAGATATAGGGACGGTTTGACCAAACACCAAATGCATACCTTGAGCCGGCAAACTGAGCGTCAACCAGGTTAGCCCCGGAACCACTATCAAGAAGAACAGACAATCTCTCCACTCTCGTACCAACTACCACCTCCACTGGTACAAGGAACTGAGAAGAACTGGCGGATGAAATACATACTCCCAGGTTGTCGTCCACCACACAACCTGGGATTAACAGTTTTCCGGCGACTTTTGGCTCAACAAGGCACGGGATGGACATTCTCCAACAAAATGTCCCTCTTTCCCGCAGAAAAAACATCTTCTAGTCCTGCGGCGTACCGCCAATCCCCTCCTACGAAATGATGTCCCTCCCAACTGCATAGGCTCATCCGAACAGACAAGGGGAACCTCAACATAAGGGACTTTAGTGGTAGGTGGAGAAACAACAGGGAGTGGGTTACCTCACCCCTCTCCCGAAGCCGTCTATCAGTACGGATAGCTAAGGCCATAGCAGCCTCCAGTGAATGAGGAGACTTATACTGAGCCAAAACGTCTTTTAATTTATCAGAAAGCCCATGACAAAACTGGCTCCTAAGAGCTGGGTCATTCCACTGAGTATCTGTGGCCCATCTACGAAACTCAGAAGCAAATTCCTCTGCCGGACGATCTCCCTGCTGTATCTTACGTAATTTTGTCTCAGCAAGAGAGACCCGATCTGGGTCATCATATACCAATCCCAGGGCAGTAAAAAATTGATCTACAGACTGTAGAGCCGGGGATCCCGGAGGAAGGGAAAATGCCCAGGATTGAGGGTCCCCTTGCAGAAGTGAGATAACAATTCCCACTCTCTGCTCATCACTCCCTGATGATCGAGGCCGAAGCCGAAAATACAATTTACATGCCTCCCGGAAGGTGAAAAATTTGTCTCGCCCACCAGTGAACCTGTCCGGGAGAGCTACTTTAGGTTCAACTCTGGTTTGCTCCAGGGAGACAAAACTTTGGACTTAATGTCCGTCAGCTCCATGGATAATCCGTGCAACTGCAGAGCCAGCTGGGCTACTGGATCCATGGTAACTAGAGATAATTTTTATGGCCAGTGAAAATGTCACGCTGTCTAATGATATGTATACAATGTCAGTAAACTATTAATACAGGAACAACACTCTATACAACAACTAGTATAGCAACATCAGCATGTAAGTATAGAATAGATTTACCTGACACGATATCTGCTGAACTCAGGGTTAATCTTGAGGACTTGATGAGCTGAAACAGGAAAGAGGTGGACCGGGATCTAACCTGACCCTAAACTGGGGTCCTAACTAATCCCTCACCTTGGAGGTACTGATAATGGTTCAGAGGTCCAAGTCTCCAACCTAACCCTGTCTCCTATCAGACCCTGAACCCTGTAATCAGTCCTAAGAAGGATCCTGACTACCACCAAAGGGATATGGGCTGATCTCAGCTAAATACACAGATTAGACATATAAGACAGACAGGATAACACTCGCTTGCATACACACTCAAACACCAAAGGAACATAAATGGTCTGGGAAATAAACTCTAACCAAGTTGAGCTTAGAACAACTAAGGAGCTCACAACTAAAGTCTATACAGATTCATTCCTATCTGTGGTCTGCATGAAGGTTTCACTGGCAACTCCCCAAGCAGACAGCCAGGAATTTAAAGGAAACCAATCAACAAATAATCAATTGCAGCCGGGAGAAACTGCACCCAGTCCCAGCACCGGGCACAGACAGAATTAACTCCCTAGCTGCCAAACACAAAGAAACAGCAGCTCAGCTGTGAGAAGTCAAAATGTGCAACCGCGACGATCTTCGTGGCAATGCACACATGACAGTTGTCCACTTTATCATTATTTTAACAATTGTGTTGTGGACATGATACATTAACACTTTCTAATGTACAGGTTCAGCATCAACCTCCTACTTTGTGAAGTTCTGCCGTTCATTATTGAAATCTATTATCAAAATGATTGCTGATGGAGGCATATGTTACCAAAACTGTTCCACTGACTCTTCCAAATGAAAAAGGCTGAAAATGGGAATGCTTTTTCTTTTGGAGGAGACTGATGGACAGATCTGGTCACACGTTCCTCCATCAACCGCCATTTAGGAGAGTTGTGAGGCCGAGAGGAAGGCTCTACTAACAGGCAGTGATTTAAAAGGAGGATAACCTACAACAACTCTTATACTGTACATTAATTAGTAAGTGCCAAAATATCATATCCCTAACACATTTGTTAAAATAAAGATAGTGTTCCTGTCTTGGAAGGCACAATGGCAAAATGCAAGTTTCGCTTGAAGGAGTTTGTTTCTGTGTTGGTATTCTTTCATTATAATCATTTTCAAATTATGTTTTAATTTATAAGCACTTTGGCTACTTATTATCAGGTATCCTGCATATATAGGATAGGCCATCTATATCGGTGGGAGTGCTCTGTTGCAGAGCTGCACAGTTAAGGTCTGTCAACTATAGCGGTCATGCACGTCCATCCCGTGTTGACTTGAATTGGGAGTGGAAGTGCAGTACCCAGCCGTGGTCAAAAGACCGTTTCTAAAATGGGGTCACTTGTGGGGGATTCCCACTGTTTAGGCACATCAGGGGCTATCCAAATGCGACATGGCGTCCAATCTCGATTCCAGCCAATTTTGGTTTGAAAAAGTCCCATGGCGCTCCTTCCCTTCCGAGCTCTGCCGTGCTCCCAAACAGTGGTTCCCCCCACATATGGGGTATCAGCGTACTCATGAAAAATTGGACAACAACTTTTATGGTCCAATTTCTCATGTTTCCCTTGGGAAAATAAAAAATTGGTGACTTAAATATCATTTTTGTGGGAAAAAAATAGGATTTTTTATTTTCATGCTCGGGCATTATAAACTTGTGTGAAGCACTTGGGGTTCAAAATGCTCACCACAGATCTAGATAAGTTCCTTAGGGGTCTAGTTTCCAAAATGGTGTCACTTGTGGGGGGTTTCCACTGTTTAGGCACATCAGGGACTCTGCAAACTGAACATGACACCCATCAAATTCTGCATTCCAAAACGTCATTACTTCCTTTCCGAGCCCTGAAGTGCACCCAAACAGTATTTTTCCCCCATATATGGGGTATCAGCGTTCTCAGGACAAATTGGATGACAACTTTTGGGGTCCAATTTCCTTGGGAAAAATCAAAAATTGTTGACTAAACAATCATTTTTGTGGAAATTGTTTTTTTTCACACCCAGGCATTATAAACTTTAGTGAAACACTTGGGGGTTCAAAGTGCTCACAACAGATCTAGATAAGTTCCTTAGGGGGTCTAGTTTCCAAAATGGTGTCACTTGTGGGGTTTTCCACTGTTAAGGCACATCAGGGGCTCTCTAAACGCGACATGGTGTACAATCTCAATTCCAGCCAATTTTGGTTTGAAAATGTCAAAAGGAGCTCCTTCCCTTCTGAGCCTGGCCGTGCACCCAGACAGTGGTTTTCCCCACATATGGGGTATCGGCGTACTCAGGAAAAATTGCACAACAACTTTTTCTGTCCATTTTCTCCTTTTACCCTTGTTAAAATAAAAAAATGTTGGTAAAAGATCATTTTGTGACTAAAAAGTTAAATGTTAATTTTCTCCTTCCAAGTTGCTTCAGCTCCAGTGAAGTACCTGAAGGGTTAATAAACTTCTTGTATGTGGTTTTGAGTACCTTGAGGGGTGCAGTTTTTAGAATGGTGTCACTTTTGGGCATTTTCTGCCATATAGACCCCTCAAAGTGACTTCAAATGTGAGGTGGTCCCTAAAAAATGTGGTTTTGTACAATTTGTTGTAAAAATTAGAAATTGCTGGTCAACTTTTAACCCTCATAACTTCGTAACAAAAAAAATTTGGTTTCAAAATTGTGCTGATGTAAAGTAGACATGTGAGAAATGTTATTTAGTAACTATTTTGTGTGACATATTTCTCTGTTTTAAGGGAATAAAAATTCAAAGTTTGAAAATTGCAAAATTTGCCATATTTCCATTTTTTTCACAAATAAACGCAAGTTATATCGAAGAAATTTTACCACTATCATGAAGTACAATACGTCATGACTGAGAAAACAGGCTCAGATCCGTTGAAGCGTTCCAGAGTTATAACCTCATAAAGAGACAGTGGTCTGAATTGTAAAAATTGGCCCGATCATTAACGTGCAAACAACCCTCGGGGGTAAAGGGGTTAAGTCTTCTCTCAGTCTTTTTTTTGCAATCTAAACATTCCCAAATCCTGTAACCATTCCTCATAGGACATGGTTTGTAGACCGGTCACCATTCTGGTCGCTCTTCTCTGAACTTGCTCCAGTTTGTTGATGTCTTTTTAAAATGTGGTGCCCAAAACTGGACACAGTATTCCAGATGAGGTCTGACCAAAGAGGAGTAGAGGGTAATAATGACTTCACGTGATCTAGACTGTATGCTGCTGCATCACACTGTTGACTCAAGTTCATTCTCTGATCTAGTAGTATACCCAAGTCTTTTTCATATGTGCTGTCGCTTAGCCCTATTCCTTCTATTCTGTGTATGCTTTTTTCATTTTTATTGCCCAGATGTAGTACTTTGCATTTTTTCCTGTTAAAAATTATTCTGTTAGTTGCTGCCCACTGCTCCAGTTTATTTATATCTTTTTGAATCCTCTCTCTCTTCTCTAGTATTAGCTATCCCTCCTAGCTTTGTGTCATCAGCAAATGTAATCAGTTTACCCTCAATTCCTTCATCTAAATCATTCATAAAGATGTTAAACAATACAGGGCCCAGGACAGAGCCCTGTGGTACCCCACTTGAGACATTGCTCCAACTGGATGTGCAGCCATTTACAACCACTTTTTGGGTCCGATCACTAAGCCAGTTATGAAGCCACCTAACAGTTGCCTTGTCCATTCCATACTTAGTCAATTTTTAAATAAGGTTTGTGTGAGATGCTTTGTCAAATGTTTTGCTGAAGTCAAGATATACTATATGTACAGCATTTCCCTGATCCACCCAGTCAGTGATTCTGTCATAGAAGGAAATTAAGTTAGTCTGACATGACTTATTAGTTAAAAACCCATGCTAACTCTGGTTAATCATTTCATTCTTATCCAGGTACTTACATACATGTTGTTTAATAATTTATTCAAAGATCTTTCCTGGTATAGAAGTCAGACTCACCGGCCTATAGTTCCTTGGTCCACCTTCTTCCCATTTTTGAAGATAAAAACATTTGCTCTTCTCCAGTCTTCTGGGACTTCTCCTGTTTTCCAAGAATTTTCAAAGATTATGGAGAGCGGTTGAAAAATTTCTTCTGCTATCTCCTTCAGTACTCAGGGGTGTAATTCATCTTTACCTGGAGACTTGAATTCATTAATGTTAGCTAAGTGCTTCCTCACTATCTTTCTGTTTATAGATATCCTGCATTCTTCTATTCCTTTAATAGGACAGTGAAGTTAAGTTGATGTTACATTTCCTTTCTGAGAGAAAACAGATGCAAAATAGGAATTGAAAAGTTTGGCCTTCTCAACATCCTTTCTTATCATTTCATCATTTTCATCCTGTAAAAATCCTATACCACCTTTAACTTTTCTTTTACTTTTAACATATCCCTAAAATCCTTTTTTATTGCTTTTGACATCTCTTGCAAGCCTTAATTCATTGTCAGCTTTAGCTAATCTGATTTGTGCCTTGCAGGTTCTGCAGACAGCATTATATTCTTCTTTTGATATGCTTCGCTTTTTCCATTTGATAAACATTTCTTTCTTCCTTTTTAGCATATGTTTAAGTTCTGTGTTCATCCATCCTGGTTTCCTTAAATGCTTCCTATTCTTCCCTCTTTTTGGAATTGTTAATGATTGTGCTTTGAGAATCTAATTTTTCAAGATTTCCCATCCTTCCTGGACACAGGATATCCAGTCATTGGATCCCTACGATTCTCTTTCTGAGTCCCTTAAAATTTGCATTTCTGATATCTAACCTTCAAGTCTGAGTCTTTACACATCTTCCTCCTCTAGTTATCCAAAATTCTAAAATAGCATGGTCGCTACCTCCTAGGGTCTCAGCCACTCTTACCTCCTCAACCATTTCCTCCCTGTTTATAAGGATTAGATCCAAGGTAGAAGATCCCTTTGTTTTCTCTCCTACCTTTTGGAAGATAAAGTTGCCAGCAAGAGAGAATAAGAATTTGCTTGACCTGTTAGTTTTGCCAGAGATTCCTAGCAAATGTCTGGATAGTTGAAATCTCCCATGACCACTACGTCATAAAATTTTGGCCAAAATTCCAATTTTCATAAATAAACGCAAAAAATATCTACTTAAATTTACCACCAACATGAGCTGTGATGTGTCAGAAAAAACAATATCAGAAACACTGGGATACTTTGAAGCATTACAGAGGTATAGCGGTGACAATTGCAGCATGCTGCGATTTCACTCGCACGTTGAATACGGCCGAGAAAAAAAAGTGGTGATGGGAGCTGCCCCATAGATTAAGACTGGTCCAAGTGCTATGCAATGTTTTATCACATAACTCTCGTCCGTATTCATCGCTAGTGTGACTCCGGCCTTAGAGACAGGCTGACACTTTCTTTGATATGGTTCAGGAAGGTTCCATGAGCTCTATGGGTTTCCTCGATTCTTTATAATTACTGTATATACTCATGTATAAGCCGACCCTCCTAATTTTGCCACAAAAAACTGGGAAAACTTATTGACTCGCGTATAAGCCTAGGGTGAAAAATGATTATGCCCCCATATGATGCTCCACAGATTATGCCCCCATATGCTGCACAGATTATGCCCCTATATGCTCCAGATTATGCCCCCATATGCTCCAGATTATGCCCAATATGCTTCAGAGATTATGCCCCCATATGCTCCAGATTATGCCCCCATATATTCCACAGATTATGCCCCCGTATGATCCACAGATTATGCCCCCATATGCTCCAGATTATGCCCCCATATGTTCCACAGATTATGCCCCCATATGCTGCACAGATTATGCCCCCATATGCTCCAGATTATGCCCAATATGCTTCAGAGATTATGCCCCCATATGCTCCAGATTATGCCCCCATATATTCCACAGATTATGCCCCCATATGCTCCAGATTATGCCCCATATGCTCCAGATTATGCCCCCATATATTCCACAGATTATGCCCCCGTATGATCCAGATTATGCCCCCATATATTCCACAGATTATGCTCCCGTATGATCCACAGATTATGCCCCCATATGCTCCAGATTATGCCCCATATGTTCCACAGCTTATGCCCCATATGCTCCATATTATGCCCCCATATGTTCCACAGCTTATGCCCCATATGCTCCATATTATGCCCCCATATGCTCCAGATTATGCCCCATATGTTCCACATCTTATGCCCCCATATGCTCCATATTATGCCCCCATATGTTCCACAGCTTATGCCCCCATATGCTCCATATTATGCCCCCATATGCTCCATATTATGCCCCCATATGTTCCACAGCTTATGCCCCCATATGCTCCATATTATGCCCCCATATGCTCCATATTATGCCCTCATATGTTCCAGATTATGCCCCATATGCTGCTGCAAAAAAAATAAAAAAAATGACATACTGTTATACTGCACCAAATATAAGATGTGGAGAGGTGCGTTCGCAGCCCGGGTCCACCGTGCAGGCGGAGCCTGCTGCTAGTAAAATGGCGTAAGAAGCAAACTCTGTTATCCCGCAGAGTCGCCAACATAAACGCCGTAACGCGCTGTGGCAATAAGTGCGAACTCTGTTACTCCACACAGCCGCTAGAAGGAGAGCCGCAGCGCTATATGGCGATGTGTGCGAACTCACTAAACACAACTGAGTCGCAAAGAAAACACGCTAGGGCGCTGTCTAGCGTTGAAACCAAACCCTGTTATGTCACAGGGCCGCTGAGAAAAAGTGCTGTGTCCTGTCAGGCTCTCAGGTACACAGTTAAGTGCTAAGCGTACAGAAAGCGTGATCATGTGCTAATGTCCTCGCGGAGTCACCCGCAATCTATGGCGTCTGAACGCCAGACCCTGAATACGGCAATCAAAACTCCTCACCGGTTATGCCGGTAATCTAGGGCATCTAGGACGCCGACCCTGACCAGCTAGCACACCAAACTCCTCACCGATTAAGTCGGTATTCTAGTGGCTTATTTCAGCCAGGTCCCTAACCACACACACACACACATGACCACACTGGCGCATAGCATACAATGGTTGATATTAGCGCATGGCGGCCCAGCCATGCTACCCTTTTATAGTAACAGCTACAGGACCTGCCAGAAACAAGGACCAATGAAGCTTGTTCCAGAACAACAGTAGTCACAGGACCTTCTTGGCAGATCAATAGGAGCTGCTGCAGTACCTGAGCATGTGACCCCTGATCTCCAATGAGAGATCTCACTCTGGGCATGCTCAGAAGGGAAAACCCAGGACTTTGTCCCAAAGACGTCTGCTCCAGCACTGGCTATAATAGCAGATCCAGGAAAGGCAGCAGCAAGTCACTGCACAGTACTGGAGTGGGCAAGACGCTTGGACCGACGTCTCTGCAGAGCAGGCTCCACTGCGGCCGGAGATGAATGGGAGACCGCAGCGGGGCTGGTTCGAGACTCCCCTTGTGCAGCAGCGGGAACTTGAACCCTAACATTACCCCCTCTCCTAGGGCCCCCCCTTCTTTGGGCCTCGCTGCGCTCAAAGGCAGCGATGAGCTGCGGAGCGTGAACATGCTCGGCAGGCTCCCAGGACCTATCCTCAGGCCCATAACCCCTCCAATCCACCAAATAAAATTTTTTTCCTCGTACCACCTTGTACCCAACAATGGCGTTCACCTCATGATCGTCAGTAGATGAACCCGACGTCCCGGCAGATGACTCGGAAAACCGGGAAATGGCCACGGGTTTCAGGAGGGACACGTGAAAGGTGTCAGTGATACCAAGGCGAGGCGGAAGGGCTAGGCGGTAAACCACCGGGTTCACCTGCTCAAGAACTTTAAATGGGCCCAAAAAGCGAGGTGCCAACTTGGTGGACTCTACACGTAGCCTGATGTTTCGGGCAGAAAGCCACACTAGGTCACCCGGAGCAAATGTAGGAGCGGGGCGCCGATGGGCATCGGCCGAAGACCTCATCCTCTCTTTGGAGGCCTGAATGGCATCCTGTGTGCGGTCCCAAATGTCCCGTGCCTCCACAGCCCAGTCTGCCACCCTGGAATCGGCGGAAGACACGGGCATGGGCACTGGTACCCGCGGATGCTGACCGTAGTTCAGGAGGAATGGGGTCTGTCCGGTGGAGTCAGCCACAGCATTATTTAGAGCGAACTCAGCCTACGGTAGCAAGGATGCCCAGTCATCCTGCCTGGCAGAGACAAAATGTCGCAAGTATGTGACCAAGGTCTGGTTGGCCCTCTCTACCAACCCGGGATGGTATGCAGAGGAGAGATTCAACTCAATGCTGAGTAAACGACACAGCTCTCTCCAGAACCGAGACGCAAACTGGGGACCTCGATCACTGACAATTTTGTCTGGCATACCGTGAAGGCGGAAAATATGCCTAATGAATAATGCTGCCAAGGCCCGTGCAGACGGTAACCGTGGTAACGGCACTAAGTGCACCATTTTGGAGAAGTGGTCGGTTATCACCCAGATGATGGTGCAGCCCCGAGACTTGGGTAAGCCCACCACAAAATCCATCCCGACCATCTCCCAAGGCCTGTCTGCCACCGGTAAAGGGAAAAGTAACCCAGCTGGCCGTTGTCGAGGGGACTTATTCTTGGCGCAGGAGACGCACGCCTGAACGTATTCCCTGACGTCACGGGCCATCTGCGGCCACCAGTATGTTCTCGCCAGCAACTCAGAAGTCCTTTTTGTCCCAAAATGTCCACCCACCCTGGACGAATGTGCCCAAGAGAGTACTTCCGGTCGCAAATTGATGGGCACAAAAGTCTTGCCCGGAGGCACAGACTCAAGCGAAACCGGAGCCACCGTTCTTAGGCTTTCTGTGGGGACAATAAGCCGAGGCTCCTCCTCCACCTCCTCAGAGGACACCACGGAGTGGATAGAGCGTCTGCGCGAATGTTCTTCTCACCGGTGAGGAAATGGAGGGTGAAATGGAACCGGGAGAAAAACAAGGACCATCTGGCCTGACGGGAATTTAGCCGCTGGGCTGTCTGCAAATACACCAAGTTCTTGTGGTCCGTGAATACTTGGAAGGGGAAGCGAGCCCCCTCCAGAAGATGTCTCCACTCGGAGAAGGCCAACTTCATAGCCAGTAACTCCCTGTCCCCGATGGAATAATTCCTCTCTGCTGGTGTAAAGGTCTTGGAAAAGAAGAAGCAGGGATGCTTCCGACCCTGGGCATCCTTTTGAAAGAGGACTGCTCCAGCACCAACAGAAGAGGCATCCACCTCTAAGATAAACGGTTTATCGACATCGGGGCGATGTAAGATGGGAGCACTGGCGAAATGCGACTTGATGGAGGAGAACGCCTTTGTAACCTCCTCTGACCACAACTTGGGATTAGCTCCCTTCTTGGTGAGGGCTACCAAGGGAGCTACCAAAGTAGAGAAGTGGGGAATGAATTGGCGATAGTAGTTAATGAACCCCATAAAGCGCTGCACCGCCTTAAGGGAGTGGGGTTCTTGCCAATCCATCACAGCCTGTAGTTTGGTAGGATCCATAGCCAATCCCTGGGTGGAGATGATATAGCCCAGGAAAGGTAGAGACTCCTGCTCAAACATGCACTTCTCCAACTTCGCATATAGGGAATTTGCTCGCAAGAGGTCGAAGACCTTGCAGACATCTCTCCGTGGGAGGCCATATCTGGAGAAAAGATGAGAATGTCATCCAGATAGACTACCACCGAGGTGGTCAACATATCCCGGAAGATGTCATTCACAAGGTCTTGGAAGACAGCTGGGGCGTTACAGAGCCCAAAGGGCATTACCAGATATTCATAATGCCCATCCCTGGTGTTAAATGCCGTCTTCCATTCGTCCCCCTCACGGATGCGAATCAGGTTATACGCACCCCGCAGGTCTAACTTAGTAAATACCCTTGCTCCCCGAAGCCTGTCAAAGAGCTCAGAGATTAGCGGCAAAGGATATTTATTTTTCACGGTGATAGCGTTGAGACCCCTATAATCAATGCACGGACGTAATTCTCCGTTCTTCTTCTGCACAAAGAAGAACCCCGCTCCCGCTGGTGACACCGACTTCCTAATGAATCCCCTTGCCAAGTTCTCCTGAATATATTGGGACATGGCCTCTGTCTCAGGAAGAGAGAGGGGATAAACCCTTCCTCTAGGAGGCTCAGCTCCAGGCAAGAGGTCGATAGGACAGTCATAGGGGCGATGAGGCGGAAGAGTCTCCGCAGCCTTCTTCGAGAAAACGTCGGCATAAGACCAATAGACCTTGGGAAGAGGAGAGAGGTCTATGGGTATCTCAGTGGTGTTGACCTGCACGCTGTCCCTAATGCATCTGCCTTTACATAAATTACCCCAACCCAGAATTCTCCCTGAAGACCACTCAATATGGGGAGAGTGGTGGCGGAGCAAGGGTAATCCCAACAAAACCTCATCTATACCCTCAGGGAGGATAAAAAATGATATATTCTCCTGATGGGAAGGAGACATAGACAAGGTGAGTGGACAGACTGATGGGTGATTTGTGAGGGCAGAATTGCTCCGTTCAACACCCGTACCGATACTGGTTCAGCCAGCAACACCATAGGCATGGTGTGGCGAGAAGCAAAGGAGGATGACATAAAATTCCCCTCTGCCCCAGAATCCACACACAGCTTGACGGGTAGGGTGGTAGAACCGTGGGTAATTATCCCCTTGAGGAGCACTTTAGGGGCAAAACTCATGGTGTCCAGTGACCCTGTTCCTACGGTTACTGGGCGCGACCATTTATTCAGCCGCTGTGGACATCGGTTGGCAAAATGTCCCTGCTGCTGGAAAATATAACAAATCGGGGATGGACGAGTGACCTGAGATTTAGATCCTGCAGGAGCAACCTCCTGAAGGTCGGGCGCCTGAACGGGCGACTCCAGAGGGGTGGTGAAGGTTGGAGCCAACCGAACCCTCTGCCTACACTGGGCACGTTCCAGCCTCCGCTCGTGGAAACGGAGGTCGACGCGGGTGGAAATAGCGATAAGCTTCTCCAGTGTGGCAGGAATCTCTCTGGTAGCCAAGGCATCTTTCACATGACCCGCCAGTCCTCTCCAGAACACGGGAATGAGGACTTTATCTGGCCACTCTAATTCCGAGGCCAGAGTCCGAAATTGGACAGCAAACTAGCTGACCAAAGCCGAACCCTGGATACTTGCCAGCAGTTTGAGCGCCGTATCGTGGGTGATCTGAGGTCCTAGAAAAACCTTTTCAGAGCCTCCAGAAAACGAGAAGCACTCTGCACCACACGGTCGTCGCGCTCCCACAGCGGCGTTGCCCACTCAAACGCTCTGCCCGACAGAAGAGCTATCACAAAGCCCACTTGTGCCCGATCCGTGGGAAACGTGCAGCCAGAAGCTCGAGGTGTATGGAGCACTGACTCACGAATCCCCGACATTGCTTGCTGTCACCAGCAAACTTGTCTGGAAGCGGGAGGTGGGACAATGTAGGGACAGAGGTGGCAGAGGACAAACTGGCTGCAGCTACGCTACCAGCCTGAACAGCGACTGCGGTAACATCCACAGCTGAGGTTGTGCGCTCAAGAGCCGCCAACCTACCCTCCAGCTGCTGGATGTAAAGCTGTAAACGCTGTTCATCCGCCATTTTACTAGCCAGACCCTGGCGCTAATATTATGTTAGGGTCTGCGGAACGCACCAAATATAAGATGTGGAGAGGTGCGTTCGCAGCCCGGGGTCCACCGTGCAGGCGGAGCCTGCTGCTAGTAAAATGGCGTAAGAAGCAAACTCTGTTATCCCGCAGAGTCGCCAACATAAACGCCGTAACGCGCTGTGGCAATAAGTGCGAACTCTGTTACTCCACACAGCCGCTAGAAGGAGAGCCGCAGCGCTATATGGCGATGTGTGCGAACTCACTAAACACAACTGAGTCGCAAAGAAAACACGCTAGGGCGCTGTCTAGCGTTGAAACCAAACCCTGTTATGTCACAGGGCCGCTGAGAAAAAGTGCTGTGTCCTGTCAGGCTCTCAGGTACACAGTTAAGTGCTAAGCGTACAGAAAGCGTGATCATGTGCTAATGTCCTCGCGGGAGTCACCCGCAATCTATGGCGTCTGAACGCCAGACCCTGAATACGGCAATCAAAACTCCTCACCGGTTATGCCGGTAATCTAGGGCATCTAGGACGCCGACCCTGACCAGCTAGCACACCAAACTCCTCACCGATTAAGTCGGTATTTTAGTGGCTTATTTCAGCCGGGTCCCTAACCACACACACGCATGACCACACTGGCGCATAGCATACAATGGTTGATATTAGCGCATGGCGGCCCAGCCATGCTACCCTTTTATAGTAACAGCTACAGGACCTGCCAGAAACAAGGACCAATGAAGCTTGTTCCAGAACAACAGTAGTCACAGGACCTTCCTGGCAGACCAATAGGAGCTGCTGCAGTACCTGAGCATGTGACCCCTGATCTCCAATGAGAGATCTCACTCTGGGCATGCTCAGAAGGGAAAACCCAGGACTTTGTCCCAAAGACGTCTGCTCCAGCACTGGCTATAATAGCAGATCCAGGAAAGGCAGCAGCAAGTCACTGCACAGTACTGGAGTGGGCAAGACGCTTGGACCGACGTCTCTGCAGAGCAGGCTCCACTGCGGCCGGAGATGAATGGGAGACCGCAGCGGGGCTGGTTCGAGACTCCCCTTGTGCAGCAGCGGGAACTCGAACCCTAACACATACTCACCTCTCGTCGCTGGGGGCCAGGTGCCGGGGTTCTGAGCAGGCGGGGACACCAGCGCGCTATGGGAGACAGGTGCCGGCGTCACCGCTCGCTCAGGACCCCGGCACCTGAGATATTTACCTGTCCTCTCTGCACCGCAGCGCTGCGTCCTCTTCCTGGTCCTCGGCAGTGAATGATCTGGCAGGGGCGCGGCGCTCACTAATGATGTCATCGCGCCCTCTGCTGATCATTCACAGCCAGAGGAGTCAGACGAGGACGCAGCACTGCGGTGGAGAGAAGACAGGTAAATATAGCTATACTCACCCCTCCGCCGCGCGTCCCTGCAGCCTCTCCTCTTCTCCCGGCGATCTCTGCAGCGCTTCCTTCCTACAGCGGTCACATGGTACCGCTCATTAAAGTCATGAATATGTGCATATTCATGACTTTAATGAGCGGTGCCATGTGACCGCTGCAGGAAGGAGCCGGAGATCGTGGGAGAAGCAGGGGGGCTGCAGAGACCGCGGCGGCGGAGAGGTGAGTATAATCTGACACCCCCGCTCCCCCTCCCCCGCCGACCCCCATATTTGACCCGCGTATAAGCCGAGAGGGGGACTTTCAGCCCTAAAAAATGGGCTGAAAATCTCGGCTTATACACGAGTATATACGGTACTTTATATTATGGCTTTTTTTCTCCTTTCTGTTAACTATTCTGCATAAAAATGTCACTCAAACTGATATGTTAGACATAAGAGCCAGAAAAGTAATTAAAAAATTTCACAGGAAAAATTTGCATGAAATCTTTCCTCAGAAAACAGAAGATTGACTTGTCCTGAAGTAATTACTTTCAGATAAAGGAATATGTTAAAAGTACACGATTGAAGTTTGAAAGAAAAAAAAACCTTCTTAATACGTTAATTTGTTTTATTTTGTTCTTTGAGATTATTTTCTACTGTGGATACCTTGTTATATTGAGGTCTATAATTCTGTAGAGATTCACTTTTTTAATGTACCTTTATAATAATGTACCTTTTTAGTACATTTTTTAATTATATTTTATTATAGTTTTTATTATTTTATATGCTCATGTGCGTTATTAGTTTATCGCTGCACATACATGCCCATACACATTACCACTATTATAATTATTTCATTTTTTTGCATATGAGATGTATGCATCTGAAATATATATAAAAAATATAAAAATATATATTTTTACGACTTACACGGTTAGCACTATGCAGTTTATCTATTTTATTTAGGTTCTATGCATCTTTTAGATTTCTTTTTCAGGTTTTGTCACCACAAGCATTGATAATAATAAAAATTATGCTTCACTGGATTTATTTTCTTGTATTTCACTTATCACTTATCACTCTTATGATATCGGGTTTATATGCTCTGCTCACCATAAACTATTTGCACTTTATATATATTGCTAATATTTTTTATTACCGTATTTATTTTTATTTCTTCACATTCCTTATAGGTCCACTGAGTACATGTGCATACATAAATATATATATATATATATATATGTATATCACCATGTGATATGGACATCACAGCCTTTGGTCGAAACCAGGAGGTAAAACATGGGACAATACATACTAGCAACTACTTAATAGAACACAATACAACCCTATATGCAAGATAAACAGGCAAAGAGATCAGAGTTTTAGATATAACAATTTAATAGGTAAATAAACAAAAAAATAACAAAAATACTTGTACAGAGTTACCATGGGGACTGGGAAAATTCCTATACCATCAAGTATGTTACATACATTTAATTAAAATATAACAGAAAATTATATTATTGTGCCAAATAAATAATTTTATTCAAAAGGAATATATTAATTCTGTGCGCCAGAGCTATTAGACAATAATATATTATATCCTTGCAAATGAAAAATTAACCATAGCTCAAAATAGATACTATAGAGCGACTGAGCAAAAAAATTAAAAATTTAAGAAATGTACCAGGTCAGTGCCGTAATATCATAAATATGTATGTTTCAAAAGATAAATAAAGTGCATTTGTGCCTAAATATAGATATCAAAAAGGTGCCTCATAGAGCCATATAGTTACCTAAAACAGTACATAGGAGGCTTAACAATAGCTCAAGGTAAATAAATGAGGCACAGCCGTGCAGCTGCTCCACAAAGAACTTTATATCAAGGGATAGATAGTTTAATAGGTCAGTGCCACAGTATCATGCATATATGTCCCATGAAGAAAGTGCCTGTGTGCAAGCTGTTCAATGTAAACATTGGTATCACTAGAGCTTACTGAAGCATACAGCCAAGTGCATTAAAGTAAAATGTCAGTGCCCAAAAAGGAAGTAACTTACATGTAAGACAGGACCCCAGCCCCAGCCTGCCGCCTCAACGCGCGTTTCGCCGTTCTTCGTCAGGAGTCGAATATTTATGATATTACGGCACTGACCTAGTACATTTCTTAAATTTTTAATTTTTTTGCTCAGTCGCTCTATAGTATCTATTTTGAGCTATGGTTAATTTTTCATTTGCAAGGATATAATATATTATTGTCTAATAGCTCTGGCGCACAGAATTAATATATTCCTTTTGAATAAAATTATTTATTCGGCACAATGATATAATTTTCTGTTATATTTTAATTAAATGTATGTAACATACTTGATGGTATAGGAATTTTCCCAGTCCCCATTATTCCTGCTTGGTTGGTGGTTACTCTGTACAAGTATTTTTGTTATTTTTTTTGTTTATTTACCTATTAAATTGTTATATCTAAAACTCTGATCCCTTTGCCTGTTTATCTTGCATATAGGGTTGTATTGTGTTCTATATATACACAGAGCTATTTAATATTGATTCCTGGTTGGGAATTTTTTGTATCCTCCAACTACTTAATAGAGGCTAATTGCCTCATTTGCCAAGGATGGTTTAAATAAGTCACTGACCAGCTATCCATCACCCCAATATGAAGCCATTCAAGCGAAACGTGTGTGATTCCTGGTTCTCTGCACTGTTGGTAAAATTACCTTTATATTTATTTATGTGCTTACTTTTTTGTCCATTCATGTATATCTTGGCTGTTTATTTGTTATACCCTGGTCCAATACCTCTATAAGAGACTTTGGTAGTAGCTTACGAAACGCTACTCGGATTTATAGAACAAGATTAAGATGTACATTTGAAACTATATGGTGCATCACTTGCATGTCACATATTTTATATTCCACCTATTATATTGTAAGTCCCTATATGGAAGTAACAGTGCAGTAGCCTATATTAGACTTTTTATCCAGGTATACCCATCACCTATATATATACAGTACAGACCAAAAGTTTGGACACACCTTCTCATTTAAAGATTTTTCTGTATTTTCATGACTATGAAAATTGTACATTCACACTGAAGGCATCAAAACTATGAATTAACACATGTGGAATTATATACTTAACAAAAAAGTGTGAAACAACTGAAATTATGTCTTATATTCTAGGTTCTTCAAAGTAGCCACCTTTTGCTTTGATAACTGCTTTGCACACTCTTGGCATTCTCTTGATGAGCTTCAAGAGGTAATCACCGGAAACGGTTTTCACTTCACAGGTGTGCCCTGTCAGGTTTAATAAGTGGGATTTCTGGCCTTATAAATGGGGTTTGTATTATGGCAAGAAAAAAGCAGCTAAGTAAAGAAAAACAAGTGGCCATCATTACTTTAAGAAATGAAGGTCAGTCAGTCCGAAATATTGGGAAAACTTTGAAAGTGTCCTCAAGTGCCGTTGCAAAAACCATCAAGCGCTACAAAGAAACTGGCTCACATGAGGACCGCCCCAGGAAAGGAAGACCAAGAGTCACCTCTGCTTCTGAGGATAAGTTTATCCGAGTCAACAGCCTCAGAAATCGCAGGTTTACAGAAGCTCAGGTTAGAGACCAGGTCAATGCCACACTGAGTTCAAGCAGCAGACACATCTCTACAACAACTGTTAAGAGGAGACTTTGTGCAGCAGGCCTTCATGGTAAAATAACTGCTAGGAAACCACTGCTAAGGACAGGCAACAAGCAGAAGAGACTTGTTTGGGCTAAAGAACACAAGGAATGGACAGTAGACCAGTGGAAATCTGTCCTTTCGTCTGATGAGTCCAAATTTGAGATCTTTGGTTCCAACCACCGTGTCTTTGTGCGACGCAGAAAAGGTGAACGGATGGACTCTACATGCCTGGTTCCCACCGTGAAGCATGGAGGAGGAGGTGTGATGGTGTGGGGGTGCTTTGCTGGTGACACTCTTGGGGGTTTATTCAAAATTGAAGGCATACTGAAACAGCATGGCTACCACAGCATCTTGCAGAGGCATGCTATTCCATCCAGTTTGCGTTTAGTTGGACCATCATTTAATTTTCAACAAGACAATGACCCCAAACACACCTCCAGGCTGTGTAAGGGCTATTTGACCAAGAAGGAGAGTGATGGGGTGCTATGCCAGATGACCTGGCCTCCACAGTCACCAGACCTGAACCCAATCAGATGGTTTGGGGTGAGCTGGACTGCAGAGTGAAGGCAAAAGGGCCAACAAGTGCTAAGCATCTCTGGGAACTCCTTCAAGATTGTTGGAAGACTATTTCCAGTACCTACCTCTTGAAACTCCTCAAGAGAATGCCAAGAGTGTGCAAAGTAGTAATCAAAGCAAAAGGTGGCTACTTTGAAGAACCTAGAATATAAGACATATTTTCAGATGTTTCACACTTTTTTGTTAAGTATATAATTCCACATGTGTTAATTCATAGTTTTGATGCCTTCAGTGTGAATGTACAATTTTCATAGCCATGAAAATACAGAAAAATCTTTAAATGAGAAAGTGTGTCCAAACTTTTGGTCTGTACTGTATATAACAAGTGTTCATATATATATATATATATATATATATATATAAAGAAACAGGTCTGTGAGAGTCAGAATTCTTGCTGGTTGGTAGTTGATCAAATACTTATTTCATGCAATAAAATATACAGTGCAGAAAATAATTATTTGATACACTGTCAATTTTGCAAGTTTTTCCACCTATAAAGAATGGAGAAGTCAGTAACTTTTATCGTAAGTACATTTCAACTGTGAGAGACAGAATCTAAAAATAAAAAACAGAAAATCACATTGCATGATTTTTAAATAATTAAATTGCATTTTATTGTATGAAATACGTATTTGATCACCTACCAACCAGCAAAAATTCTGGTTCTCACAGACCTGTTAGCTTTTATTTAAGAAGCCCTCCTACTTTGCACTCATTACTTGTGTTAATTGCACCTGTTTGAACTCGTTACCTGTATAAAATACCACCATGGCCAAGACCAAAGAGCTGTCTAAGTACACCAGGGACATAATTGTAGACCTGCACAAGGCTGGGATGGGCTACAGGACAATAGGCAAGCAGCTTGGTAAGAAGGCAACAACTGTTGGCACAATTATTAGAAAATGGAAGAAAAACAAGATGACTGTCAATCTTCCTCGGTCTGGGCTCCATGCAAAGTTTCGCCTCTTTGGGTAAGGATGATTCTGAGAAAGGTCAGGAATCAGTCCAGAACTACATGGGAGGTCCTGGTCAATGACCTGAAGAAAGCTGGGACCACAGTCTCAAATTTACCATTAGTAATACACTACTCTGTCATGGATTAAAATCCTGCAGGGCACGCAAGGTTGCTATTGCCAGCACATGTTCAGGTCTGTTTGAAGTTCAGCAATGACCATCTCAATGAGGCATGGGAGAAGGTCATGTGGTCAGGTGAGACCAAAATAGAACACCCAGGGCATCTAAGGAGTGGCTCCGTAAGAAGCATTTCAAGGTCCTGGAGTGGCCTAGACATTCTCCAGACCTGAACCCAATAGAAAATCTTGGCAGGGAATTGAAACTCAATGTTGCCTAACAACAGCTTGAAACCTGAAAGATCTGAAACCTGAAAGTTGTGGAGAAAATCTGTCTGGAAGAGTGTGCAAAATCCCTGCTGCAGTGCGTGCAAACTTGTTCAAAAACTACAGTAAACATAGTTTCTAAAAAATTTTAATCTTTCTAAGTGCTTTTACCTTTATAATGATTGCAACTGATTTATTGCTATACAGCTTTTTAGATACAGAGTTAAAGTACATGAGCAATAACATGTGTACATGAGGAATACCAATATTTAAGACCATAATTATATGATGTATTTGCTGCATTTTTATCTGTATTACTTATGCAGATTCTATTTCTAATTTTCATTTGTTTTTGAGATAGTGGGTGGATTATAGCTGCTCTGATGTCTCCCATACACAGTATATACAGACATGAGGGGTTCCTGGTCCCTGTCTATACAGTAAGTAGTACATGTTCAATAGCTGCAGCAGCAAGGAGTACACCATACATCACACAGTATTGTGCAGTGCAGCTGTGAATCCAGCACTGGAGTAATATAAAACATAATCTGTAACCCTTCCTTTCTCACTAAGACCTCCTCCCAGCCGCTGTATAGTCTTTTAGCCTTTTAAGAAACAGGACATTATTAAAATAGTAAATAAGATACATGTCCATCATGTTCAACTGAGGAATAGGAAATGATAAGGAATTATGTACAGCCCTAATGATTCCCCAAAATAGCTAATCCTTCCCTCTTGATCCCAAATTTGATTTGACCACCTTTGTTTTTTGCTCCCCTTCTTCCAAAATGCATAACTTTTTTTATTTTTCCTTTGACATAGCCATATGAGAACTTTTATTTGCTGAATGAGTTGTAGTTTTAAATAACACTATTTTATCATATAATGTAATGAAGAAATGGGAAAAAAATATCCACTTGGGATGAAATTTTGTGAAATGTGCAATTCTGCTCTTGAATTTTGGGAATTTTTTATTTTTACGTCATTCATGATGCAATAGAAATGACCTTTTTTCAGGCCAGTGTAACTGATTAATATGTAGTGATGAGCGAGTATACTCGTTGCTCAGGTTTTCCCGAGCACGCTCGGGTGTCCGAGTACTTGGGCGTGCTCGTAGATTTAGTTTGAGTAGCAATAGCTGCATGATTTGCGGCTGCTAGACAGCCTGAATACATGTGGGGAACTAAATCTCCGAGCACGCCCAAATACTCGGAGGACACCAGAGCATGTTCGGGCAAACCCGAGCAACGAGTATACTCGCTCATCACTATTAATATGATTATTAATGTCTATGCAATTAATTAATATCATTCTTCAGACCAGTATAATTATGAAAATAGCCAGGTAAATTATAGCCTATAACCCATCACATCATAAACTGTGGTATAGCAAGCAGTGGGGTGATTACAACTTAAACTTTACTTAACTTAATTACAAAGTATCCTAGCTACACAGACAAACATGCACATAAAACCCAAATGGTCCAACCAGCAACAATATAGCATCTGGACATTCTTAGTCTTAAGAATGTTTTTTGCTAGGAGTGACTCAACCAATGACTCAATAACTCAAATAACAAAATGACACTTATACATCAGGTACATCTTGATGTTAATAAACAAGAAATTTCTCACCCAAATCCATCAAGGATGTTTCAAATGTTGAAAGTTGATCCTCTGAGTCATGAATATACCTGGCCTGAGCAGGAGCACAGCAGCCCACTGTAATTACCAGCAGACTTTTTTAATTTTGTTATTTTAGTTTTTCAAATTTTAATTTATTTTGTTTTTTAATTATTTTTTAACTTTTGCTTTAATTTTTAGTCCCCATTTTGAACTTGAACCTGCAATCATTTGATTGCTTAAACTATATACTGCAATACTATGGCCTCAGCCTCTGACTGAGCTTCACAGGAGGACTAAAGATGGCAGCTAGGATGGCCTTCAGCAAGCCGCCTCCTGCCATGGTAACCTATATGCTCTCCAGCCACAGACTATTTTAATGCTAATCCAAATTGAACCTAAATACAATTTACTAAACCCAGTGAGCAGAGACCAGTTCCCTCCCCGCAAGGGTTGTCACTTGTGGTGGCAAGGCTTATCTCTGCTTGTCCTGCATGCCATTTAATCTCCTTACAATGTGCACTGACAGTGCTCTCTCTTGCCAGCACGTCACTTTTCATAAGAGCCAACAGGGAGCGCACTGTGAATCTACATTAAAAAAAATATTAGACAGTGACAAGGGAACTCGTACTGAGCATTTGTCATAATTAACAACTTACAGATTCTCAGTAGAGCTAGGACTAGCCAAGCCCCTAAAATGGACATTACTGATGACTCTCCATTTCAAGGTATGGATAGAAGCTGTGGCAGTGATTACAGCCTCTGCCAACTGATATTTTGGTTGAGCATCCCAACATGCGCTTCAAATGAAGTGGCATCAAACAAGAGGAAGATAAATAAAAGTTTCGGACCACCCCTTTAATCTCACTGTGATGTCTCACACGCTGTTTATTAATTCTGTAAAGACCTGCAAATACATTTTCACCACAGGTTGCCGGGGAGAACATGGAGAAAATACAAACTCCATACAGATATTGCCTTTTTTCAGATTCAATGTCGGGACAAAAATGCTGCAAATACTAACCACTGAGCCACAATTGTGCCCCAAAACAGTTATATAGCCCCCAATTAAGTTCTACTATATTTTAATTTGCAAACTTCAACCACGCTGCAAACAATAAATGAGCACAGCAGCTCTGCTAGTGCATGCAGTACGTGGCCGTCAGACCCGCTGTTCTGTTATTGACTACAACGCTGCAGACAATAACAGATACATGGTGCAGTGGTGGAGACTCAACAGTGGAAATGGACCCAGGGAGGGTGAACAAGGTCCTGTTTGTTTTTTTAACCCCTTCATGACTCAGCCTATTTTGACCTTAAAGACCTGGCCATTTTTTGCAATTCTGACCAGTGTCCCTTCATGAGGTAATAACTCAGGAACGCTTCAACGGATCCTAGTGATTCTGAGAAGAGATATTGGGCTTCATGATAGTGGTAAATTTAGGTCGAAAATTTTTGCGATTATTTGTGAAAAAAATGGAAATTTGGCGAACATTTTGAAAATTTCGCAAATTTAAAATTTAAAATTTTTATTCTGTTAAACCAGAGAGTTATGTGACACAAAATAGTTAATAAATAACATTTTCCACATGTCTACTTTACATCAGCATAATTTTGGAAACAAAATTTTTTTTTTGTTAGGAAGTTATAAGGGTTGAAAGTTGACCAGCGATTTCTCAACAAAATTCACAAAACCATTTTTTTTAGGGACCACCTCACATTTGAAGTCACTTTGAGGGGTCTATATGGCAGAAAATACCCAAAAGTGGCACCATTCTAAAACTTCATCCCTCAAGCGACTCAAAACTATATTCAAGAAGATTATTAACCCTTCAGTTGCTTCACAGGAGCTAAAGCAACGGGGAAGGAAAAAATGGACATTTTAATTTTTCCAACAAAAATTTTCTTTTAGCATCAATTTTTTCATTTTTACATGGGCAACAGGATAAAATGGATCCTAAAATTTGTTTGCCAATTTCTCCTGAGTACACAGATACCTCATATGTGGTCATAAACCACTGTTTGGGCGCACGGCAGGGCTCAGAAGGGAAGAAGCGCCATTTGACTTTTTGAATGGAAAATATGCTGGAATATTTAGCGGTTGCCATGTCGCATTTGGAGAGTCCCTGTATGCCTAAACATTGGAGCTTCCCCACAAGTGACCCCATTTTGGAAACTAGACCCCCCAAGGAAATTATCTAGATGCATAGTGAGCACTTTGAACCCCCAGGTGTTTCACAAATTAATCCGTAAAAAAAAAGAAAGTACTTTTTTTTCACAAAAATTTTAGCCTCAGTTTTTTCATTTTCACATGGGCAATAGGATTAAATGGATCCTAAAATTTGTTGGGTAATTTCTCCTGAGTACACCGATACCTCATATGTGGTCATAAACCACTGTTTGGGCGCACGGCAGGGCCCAGAATGGAAGGAGCGCCATTTGACATTTTGAATAGAAAATTAGCTCCAATCGTTAGCGGACACCATGACGCGTTTGGAAAGCCTCTGTGTACCTAAACTGTGAAAAAAACCCAAAAGTGACACCATTTTGGAAACTAGAACCCTTAAGGAACTTATCTAGATGTGTTGTGAGCACTCTGAACCCCCAAGTGCTTCACAGAAGTTTATAACGCAGAGCAGTGAAAATAAAAAAATCATTTTTTTCCTCAAAAAAGATTTTTTTAGCCCGCTATTTTTTATTTTCTCAAGGGTAACAGGAGAAATTGGACCACAAAAGTTGTTGTGCAATTTGTCCTGAGTTCACCGATACCCCATATGTGGGGGAACCACTGTTTTGGCGCATGGGAGAGCTCAGAAGGGAAGGAGCGCCATTTTGGAATGCAGACTTGATGGAATGTTCTGCGGGCGTCATGTTGCGTTTGCAGAGCCCCTGATTTGCCTAAACAGTAGAAACTGCCCCAAAAGTGACACTATTTTGGAAACTAGACCCCTTAAGGAACTTATCTAGATGTGTTGTGAGTAGTGTTGAGCATTCCGATACCGCAAGTATCGGGTATCGGCCGATATTCGCTGTATCGGAATTCCGATACTTAGTTCCGATATTTTTCATATATCGTATACCGGAATCGGAAGTTCCCATAATTCTTTGAGAGGCAATGTGATTTTAGTCAGCCAATGAGGAATCTTATGAAGTGTGGGCACATCCTGTAATGCTGCGGTCATCTTAACTAATGGCATGGCTGTGATTGGCTGCTGAAATGATGTCAGAATGCACTATAAAAGGCGCCGCCGCCATTTTAGCGTCACTGTGCTGTGAACTCAGTTAGGGACAGAATGCTGCTGTGCTGACTCTGAGGGACAGTTAGACATTGCGATTTTGTGTACTCTACTGTGCTTTAGGCAGGCTAGTTTACCAACCACTGTGTAAAGCTTCCTTTTGCCAGTGTTGTTTTAACAGCTCTGTGCAAGGTGTCTGTGAGAGTGCAGGTGACGCTGCAGTTTGCTCTGCATCCACCGCTGTTTGTAGGCATCTGAACGTGTCACTCACTGACTCTTTTTTTTATTTGATTTTGTGGAATTGGTGCAGCTCCATTATATTTTAAAAAAATCTAATCTATTAGTGTGACGCGCTTCCATCCGTATACAATACATTGGTTGCAAACACTATAGAAGTAGACAAAGGGGCCTTTCACAGCTACTGAACAGTTGTGTTTCAGTGTTCACTGTAGTCTGTGAGCTTTTCATTTTTTGAGTGCAGATCACGCTCCAGTTAGTTCTTCAACTACTGCTGGTTGTAGTCTGCTGAGCGTGTGTCACTGCCTCATCCTTCACATTTTTCTCTAATTGGTGCTGCTCCATTATATTTTAAAAAATCGAATCTATTAGTGTGACGCGCTTCCATCCGTATACAATACATTGGTTGCAAACACTATAGAAGAAGACAAAGGGGCCTTTCACAGCTACTGAACAGTTGTGTTTCAGTGTTCACTGTAGTCTGTGAGCTTTTCATTTTTTGAGTGCAGATCACGCTCCAGTTAGTTCTTCAACTACTGCTGGTTGTAGTCTGCTGAGCGTGTGTCACTGCCTCATCCTTCACATTTTTCTCTAATTGGTGCTGCTCCATTATATTTTAAAAAAATCTAATCTATTAGTGTGACGCGCTTCCATCCGTATACAATACATTGGTTGCAAACACTATAGAAGTAGACAAAGGGGCCTTTCACAGCTACTGAACAGTTGTGTTTCAGTGTTCACTGTAGTCTGTGAGCTTTTCATTTTTTGAGTGCAGATCACGCTCCAGTTAGTTCTTCAACTACTGCTGGTTGTAGTCTGCTGAGCGTGTGTCACTGCCTCATCCTTCACATTTTTCTCTAATTGGTGCTGCTCCATTATATTTTAAAAAAATCTAATCTATTAGTGTGACGCGCTTCCATCCGTATACAATACATTGGTTGCAAACACTATAGAAGTAGACAAAGGGGCCTTTCACAGCTACTGAACAGTTGTGTTTCAGTGTTCACTGTAGTCTGTGAGCTTTTCATTTTTGAGTGCAGATCACGCTCCAGTTAGTTCTTCAACTACTGCTGGTTGTAGTCTGCTGAGCGTGTGTCACTGCCTCATCCTTCACATTTTTCTCTAATTGGTGCTGCTCCATTATATTTTAAAAAAATCTAATCTATTAGTGTGACGCGCTTCCATCCGTATACAATACATTGGTTGCAAACACTATAGAAGTAGACAAAGGGGCCTTTCACAGCTACTGAACAGTTGTGTTTCAGTGTTCACTGTAGTCTGTGAGGAATAACCACACTTAGGCCTTATAACTTTTCTGACTTTCTTTATCAATCTACCAAGATGAAGAAGGCAGGGAGTAAGGCACGTGGTCGTGGCCGTGGAGTTGCAGCAGGGAGAGGACGTGGGATTCTGTGCCTGCTGCTGCCACACCCAGTGACACAGCATCCACCAGTTTTCCCCGTGAGCGTTCCTTTATGCGCACTTTTGTAGGAGCTCAGCGTACCCCCCTGCTGCGGGAAGAACAAATTGAAGCCGTTGTTGGTTGGATGGCAGCCAATGCATCGACTTCAATTGCTTCCACCTCCTCTCAGGACCACAGCACTGTTGAACAACCATCTGTCTCTTCACCGCCTGCCAAATTGCCCAGGCAGTCAGAGAGTTATGAACTGGAGCCAGCTGAGTCTCTGCTTCTGTTCTCAGAATCTGTTGGCTTGGAAACAGGGCCCAGCCAAGCAGCATTCTGGAATGTGAAGGAGAGGCAGTGTGCAGTGATGCGCAACAGCTGTGTCTCTCTGAATCTGAAGAGGCGGGTGAGCCAGTGCCGATGGTCAGACACACCGCAGAACGCATCTGATGATGATGAGACTCAGGTGCCATTTTCTGTTGAGCAAGGTGCTGGCCAGACCACCCAACAGCAGCAGGTGTTGGAAGAGGGGAGTGGAGATGATGAGGTCCAAGATCCAACATGGCGTGAGGAACAGGAAGGTGGTGGTAGCAGCTCTGAGGAAGAGATTGCCCCAACGGTCCAAACAGTAGGGAGAGGTAGGCTGCAGACTCGGTTGCCTGTACCCTCCAGTTTGGCACCCGTTCGTAGCAGTTCTCTTCCAACAGCCAAAACGGGCGCTCCCAGGACTTGCACTGCGTGGTCCTTTTTGACACACTTGCAGATGATATTTGCTATGTCAAATGCAAGCTGTGTAATCAAAAAGTTAAAAGAGGTAAAAATACCAGTAACCTCAATACCACAAATATGTGGAAACATGTATGGACAAAGCACGTAGCTGAGTTACAAAGACACACTGGAGATGTAGGCCAACCTACAGCAGCACCTACATCTTCAGCTCGTGTTGGAGCCTCTTCCTCCAGCTCACACACAGCTGGTTCGGCTTCCTCACAGGATCGCCATGGAAGAACCTCTGTAACTGTTGTCCAGAGACCCAGTGTTATTCCACCCACAGCTGCAAGTTCCCTGTCATCCTCACACTCCCAGGCCACAAAACAGCCATCGGTAGCACAGGCATGGGATAAAAGACGTCCATACTCGGCAAACCATCCACGAGCACAGGCTCTGAATGCTGGCATTGCAAAACTCCTGTCCCTTGAAATGCTGTCATTCAGGCTGGTGGAGACTGACACTTTCCGTAACTTTATGGCATTGGCAGTCCCACAATACAATGTGCCCAGCCAATTTTATTTCAGCAGGCAAGCCGTCCCTGGTCTGCAAAAGCATGTCGAGGGAAAAATTAAACATGCGCTACTAAACGCCGTCAGTAGCAAGGTCCACCTGACCACCGATGCGTGGACCAGTACCCATGGCCAGGGACGATACCTTTCCCTCACTGCCCATTGGGTCAATGTTGTGGAGCCGGGTACAGATCTTGAGAGTGGCGCTGTACGTGTTCTGCCAACTCCAAGGATTTCAGGAATCAAGTCTGTCCACATTGACTCCTCCTCCTACTCCAGTTCCTCAGAATCATCGCTGCAGGAGCCGTCACGGTCTACCTCCACATGGACTCGTGAACGCTTACCTGATGCGACCGATATGAGCACAGCGGTGGCCAAACGTCAACAGGCCGTCCTGAAATTAATTTACATGGGGAATCGAAGCCACACAGCGCAGGAGCTCTGGAATGCCATCAAGCAGGAGAGCGACGTGTGTTTTTTTGCCAGCGAATCTCCAGCCAGGCTTGGTAGTGTGTGACAATGGCCGAAATCTGGTGGCAGCTCTGGCCCTTGGCAACCTCACTCACATACCATGTCTGGCACATGTGCTCAACTTGGTCGTGCAGAGTTTTTTGAGGGACTATCCGGATCTTGATGCACTGCTGCACAAGGTCCGCCTAGAGTGCGCTCACTTGCGACGTTCCAGCATGGCCAGATCGCGCATTTCAGCTCTGCAACGCAGATTTCGCCTTCCTGAACATCGCATCATATGTGACGTACCCACCAGGTGGAATTCCACGTTACATATGTTGGAGCGGTTGTGTGAGCAGCAGCCAGCAGTAATGGAGTATCAACTGCATCAGGCGCAATCAACTCGCAATTTGCGTCGTTCACACTTCACCACTACTGAGTGGGCCTCTATGAAGGACATCTGCCACGTTTTGCGTGCGTTTGATGAGTCAATGCGGATGGCGAGTGCAGATGATGCACTAGTCAGCCTGACTGTCCCCCTTATCTGCCTGCTTCAAAAAACACTGCAAGCAATAAGGGATGAGGTTTTGGAAGAGGTGGAGGATGAGGAGTCACAAATTCCATCACCTTCTGGACAGTCAGCGCAACGTGGTTCCTCACAAAGGGCTGGGCAGTGTTCACTTTGTGAGGAGGATGAGGAGGAGTCAATGGAGGGGGAAGACATCGCTCCAGAGGGAGGTACACAACGCTCTAGTCAGTATGTAGAGCGAGGGTGGGGTGATGCAGAGCAGGCAGAGATGACGCCTCTTGCAGGGGACAGCGTTTCTTGGCCAGTTGGGAGTCTGCAGCACATGGTTGATTTCATGCTGCAGTGCCTGAGAAACGACCGCCGCATCGCCCACATTCTCACCACGTCTGATTATTGGGTGTACACCCTCCTAGACCCTCGCTACCGGGACAACTTACAAAGCCTCATCACACCGTTGAACCGGGAGCGTAAAATGCGGGAGTACCAAGACACACTGGTGCAATCCATAATGTTCTCCATTCCAGCCGAGAGCACTGCTGCTGCTACTGCTTTACAAAGCAGCTCTGTGCGTCGAGGCAGTGGAGACAGCTCTGCAACAAGAGGGAGCACAAGCAGCGCCTCTGCACAGGGCAAGACCAGTATGTTCCAAATGTGGCGAAGTTTTGTGGCAGCGCCACCAATGTCTACACCATCCGAGACGGCTCCAGTCAGCAGGAGGCAACGTTTCCGTAAGATGGTGACAGACTACATGTCTTTCCCTCTCAGTGTACTCCCAGATGGCTCTTCCCCATTCAAGTTTTGGGTCTCTAAGCTGGATACATGGCCAGAGCTTAGCCAGTATGCATTGGAGGTGCTGGCTTGCCCTGCTGCCAGTGTATTATCGGAGCGCGTCTTTAGTGCCGCAGGTGGTGTACTAACAAACCGTCGCATGCGACTATCCTCCGATAATGTAGACCGGCTTACTTTTCTGAAAATGAACAAGGCATGGATCTCGCCAGAATTTGTCTGTCCGTTTTCAGATTAAATAACTGGTTCGCAACGTTATCCATGTCTCCTGTTATGTTCATCTTTCTACCACCTGAACTCTACTCCCTGTGCTACAACACTGCCAGTTGCTGCTCAGAAGTGTCGTGTCCACAGACTAATACACAAGCTATAGTGTTAGTGGGTTCAGTAATGCCAGCTGTTCCCCTGCTGTGTGTCCGGCAACAAGTCTCCTGTTCCCTACACATGCACAGAAAAACCCATGTCGAACATGCTCCAAATAGGGAAGAGCCGTCACTCTGATTGTTATGCTTAAAACATGAAATTGTGAAGTTTTCCAGGCCTAGAATGATAAATTTTTATGACAAATATGGACAAATAATAATTTGTCATCACAGCGCATATCTGCACATGTCTATTATAAATGGTAACAAAAACTAAAACATAGTCTTCACTTTTTGAAATTAATGCATAAAAGTACATTTCATACTTATCAATTAATGCTTTTTAAGGAACTTTATCTGTACCTGTAAGATAATGCAGTCAATGGATGTACGAATCATAAAATCCTCATCATCATCATCACGAGTTTTATTTATGACAGACATTATAAAATACACATACTGATGCCAACTGTAACTTCACACACCATATATGAAATGGCCAGCATCTAAACCTGGTAATAATGTGCAATAATAAATTATTACATCTAGAAAGTGCATCATGCATACTGACAATAGGTAGTACTAGTTATACCTGCAAGTGCTGTTGAAACAACCACAACAGATATAAATTAATAATGGTATATAGGTATCACAGTGCATAGTTACTCATGGACAATGTTGATGTAATACTGTACCTCAATAAAGTCAGCGTCAACCATTATGCTTGTTAGTCTTGTAGATTGTTAAAGAGGGAACGGTCTTTTTTGGTTGGTCATAGGTGGAGTATTAGACAGTAAATGATTACTGCTGTCGTATTTTTGGCGTCCCTAGGGCGCAATAACGCTGCGTAACGTCACATTTTATAGAGTCATCTAATTGACACACGCTACCCTACCCTACATGTGACAGTAGGAAGGTAGTGTTGACGGATAAAGCCTTGCGCAACCAGACATGCTTTTACCCTCTTCAACACTGTACAAGCAAAAAATGCATGATTGCAGCCGCAGACTTTATTGACGTACAGTATAACATCGCCATTACCCATCAGAGGCTGTCCACTGTCTGATACAGACATAGAATATACCTTTGCTATCCGTAGCCTTTGTTTCACCTACACTTGCAGGCACACACTTAAATTGTGACAATGTATTATGTTTTTTTAAATGGTTATTTTTTATGGTACATTATTGTGTCATCACATTGATGAGTCCATGCTGGACATGTCATACATGGTGTACAAAGTAACTATTTTATTAACTTAAATAATTGAAATGTCTGTGACTGTCACATCTAAATTGCAATGATGATGATGATAAGTGACTATTACAAAATCCATTGTCTTCACTATGTTATGGTTTAACATAGCGTTCCTTAAGCATTATTCATAAATACAAAAATGGACTTTTATTGTTAAATTTACAACACTATATTTTGTAACCAATTTTTGGGTGGTGTGTTGTTCCATTTCTTGTTGGCATGTGCATATATGCGTTTATATTTGCAGTGTCTTTATTTTTATTCTTGAAGTTAGGAAACATGTGTATCTTTGTACCGTGTTAGCCAGTAGATAGATAAATATTTAGACTTGAGAGTCCGCAGTGGTTGATACCTTTGAATGGATAACTGAAAAGATGGTAACAAATTGCAAGCTTTCGAGGCTACTCACGTCTCTTCATCAGGCAAAGACTAAACCAAAAAATGAAGCATCACATATTTCTATACACAACAGGACACAGGAATAGTGCAATAGGTAAGACAAGTAAGTGACGTGTAGCAGAACTGTCATTTTCACAGAGGGATGAACATAAATATTGGAACAGTTCCTAGATAACGATAGAAAGTTTTATTGCCCTCTGATTGGGGTCTGGTTTTGTGTTTTCATGCCCCTGGAAGGGCAGAGACGCAGATTCCTTAATTGATATAGAATGACATAAATCCGTGTGATCTATTCATTCCATCACTAACAGTGTCAAAGGTCATGATGAGCTTATATTCTGAAACCTTTGTATCTTTGTCATATTTGAAGTTATATTTTAATACCAGTAATTCCATATCCATCATGCTATGACCGGGCATACAAAAGTGTTTTGCCACAGGTAAATCCATTATTTTTTGTCTTATCGTGTGGCGCTGATAATTCATCCTTGTTCTCATTTTTTGGCCGGTCTCCCCTCACTTGTCCCTCCCTCACTTGTCTTACCTATTCCTGTGTCCTGTTGTGTGTAGAAATATGTGATTCTTCCTTTTTTTTTTTAGTCTTAGCCTGATGAAGAGACCTGAGTAGTCTCGAAAGCTTTGAATTTGTTACCATATTTTCAGTTAGCCATTAAACGGTATCAACCACAGAGGACTCTCAAGTATAAATACTTTTCTATTCTTGGAATTGAAATTCATCATTTTATTGTCCTAGTAAAACTTCATTTATTCTTGTTTGAAGTACATACATTTGCAATGGCCACGTAACAAGGCAATAACTCAATATTTTGTGCCTACACCTTCCTTGACCCTGGGCTTCAACAGCGCCAGTTGCTGCTCAGAAGTGTTAGATGCACAGATGAAAACAATCGCTGATGTGTTTGTGGGTTCAGTAACGCCTGCTGTTCCCCTGCTGTGTGTCTGGCAAAAATTACTGCTGCTAACTACAACTTCAACTTCAAACGTCTCATACTAGGCCTCTGCCTACACCCTCCTTGACCCTGGGCTTCAACAGCGCCAGTTGCTGCTCAGAAGTGTTAGATGCACAGATGAAAACAATCGCTGATGTGTTTGTGGGGTTCAGTAACGCCTGCTGTTCCCCTGCTGTGTGTCTGGCAAAAATTACTGCTGCTAACTACAACTTCAACTTCAAACGTCTCATACTAGGCCTCTGCCTACACCCTCCTTGACCCTGGGCTTCAACAGCGCCAGTTGCTGCTCAGAAGTGTTAGATGCACAGATGAAAACAATCGCTGATGTGTTTGTGGGGTTCAGTAACGCCTGCTGTTCCCCTGCTGTGTGTCCGGCAAAAATTACTGCTAGCTAGTGTGACATATTATTACAGATATGCACATGTCGAAAACAAATGCAAACACAAAAGCCTACTTATGCTATAGGATACTGATGGTCAACCTTGTCACTCCATAGCTTAGACAAATCCAACTCACATCATGATGACTCAAATATTGCAATGTTGGAAGTGCATAATGTGGGTTGAACTTTGACAACTGCTGCAGTGCGAAGGTTATACTTCAGTGTTCTTGCCTTTGAAATAAAAGCATACAAGTGAATATAATAATCCAATGTTGATTAAGGGACGTGATGTACACCTGTAATATTGTGCAAACAATGCATGTAGGAATAGTCCTCTTCAACATTACTTATATTTGTGTCATTTTAAAAAATACATATTTGATTAGAAAGTTAACAGCCCATATCATAAAGGTCCTTCATGTAAACATGATAATTGCTAACAAAAATCATGCATTACCTTGGTAAAGTCAATAGTGCATAGTCACAATAGCAAAATATATACCTGTAAGTGGTGCTGAAAGAACGACAACTGATAGAATACGTGAATGATATATATTTATCAGACTGAATAGCGACATCTGTACAATGTCGATATAATACTGTACCTTAACAAAACAGCTGTGTCACACCTCACACTCGTTTTTCTTGTAGCTTATTATGTAATAGGGCACATGCGTGTATGTTTCATCATAGGTGCATGTTTACTGAGTAAAGCAGTCATGACAACGCCTTTGTGTTGTCGGTACGCTTGCGATGATGAACGATGCGCACCGTGAATGTTAGTCTGCGTCATAAGACGTACAGACGCTCCAATACCCAACGCGTCACAGCAGGAAGCCAGTCTGTGCGTCCAAACAAAGGCGCAACCATACATGCACGTAACCTTTTATAAAGCTAGATAAAAAAAAGGATGTAGTAGTAACGCACACTTTATTGAGGTACAGTATTACATCGCCATTCACCATCTGTGGCTATGCAGTCTCATCTATATATACCTTATCTATCCGTTGTCATGCTTGCAAGTCCACAGTCAGGCATAAATATCTGTTTTCACTCTGCACTATGCACTTTTTTAAATTTTTGTTTTGTTAATATAAATGATTGGCACATATTATCAGTATTACATGATGGAAATTTTAGATATTTTTTTAAAAATTTTAGTGATATTATTCACCTAATGTAAAGTTTTATGAATGTCAAAGAAAACTTGTAATGCTGATTATGTTTTTAAGTCAGCCATTCATTGTCTACACAATAAAAATGGTGTACATACTGTTACTTACCCATCATTAATGGATTCTGATGTGTACTTGTATGCTTTTATTTTAAACCGTATAGCAGATAATTTAACCTATTTTAATTGTGGTTTGCATTGCTTTTCAACATGTTAATGTATGCGTTTATGTTTATAAATTATTAATTTACATATATTTTTTTAAGTTAAATCATCATCTTATGGTACTAAAGTTTATATTTCTCTTGTTTGGAGTATAGACATTTTTAATTGACACGTAACAAGGAAAATACTTGATATAGTATTTAAACATCCTCCTTGACCCTGGGCTACAACACCGCCAGTTGTAGCTCGGAAGTGCTGTTAGCACAGTCTACACTTGCTCCTGTGTTACTGGGGTTCAGTAATGTCAGCTGTTCCCCTGCTGTGATAACGGCAAAAAGTCCTGCTGCCTCCACCCTGTTCTCTTCTCATCCCTGGGCTACAACACCGCCAGTTGTAGCTCGGAAGTGCTGTTAGCACAGTCAACACTTGCTCCTGTGTTACTGGGGTTCAGTAATGTCAGCTGTTCCCCTGCTGTGTGAACGGCAAAAAGTCCTGCTGCCTCCACCATGTTCTCTTCTCATTCCTGGGCTACAACACCGCCAGTTGTAGCTCGGAAGTGCTGTTAGCACAGTGAACACTTGCTCCTGTGTTACTGGGGTTCAGTAATGTCAGCTGTTCCCCTGCTGTGATAACGGCAAAAAGTCCTGCTGCCTCCACCCTGTTCTCTTCTCATCCCTGGGCTACAACACCGCCAGTTGTAGCTCGGAAGTGCTGTTAGCACAGTCTACACTTGCTCCTGTGTTACTGGGGTTCAGTAATGTCAGCTGTTCCCCTGCTGTGATAACGGCAAAAAGTCCTGCTGCCTCCACCATGTTCTATTCTCATCCCTGGGCTACAACACCGCCAGTTGTTGCTCGGAAGTGCTGTTAGCACAGTGAACACTTGCTCCTGTGTTACTGGGGTTCAGTAATGTCAGCTGTTCCCCTGCTGTGATAACGGCAAAAAGTCCTGCTGCCTCCACCTCTTCTCTTCTCATCCCTGGGCTACAACACCGCCAGTTGTAGCTCGGAAGTGCTATTAGCACAGTCTACACTTGCTCCTGTGTTACTGGGGTTCAGTAATGTCAGCTGTTCCCTGCTGTGTGAACGGCAAAAAGTCCTGCTGCCTCCACCCTGTTCTCTTCTCATCCCTGGGCTACAACACCGCCAGTTGTAGCTCGGAAGTGCTGTTAGCACAGTCTACACTTGCTCCTGTGTTACTGGGGTTCAGTAATGTCAGCTGTTCCCCTGCTGTGTGTACGGCAAAAAGTCCTGCTGCCTCCACCATGTTCTCTTCTCATTCCTGGGCTACAACACCGCCAGTTGTTGCTCGGAAGTGCTGTTAGCACAGTGAACACTTGCTCCTGTGTTACTGGGGTTCAGTAATGTCAGCTGTTCCCCTGCTGTGATAACGGCAAAAAGTCCTGCTGCCTCCACCCTGTTCTCTTCTCATCCCTGGGCTACAACACCGCCAGTGGTAGCTCGGAAGTGCTGTTAGCACAGTCTACACTTGCTCCTGTGTTACTGGGGTTCAGTAATGTCAGCTGTTCCCCTGCTGTGATAACGGCAAAAAGTCCTGCTGCCTCCACCCTGTTCTCTTCTCATCCCTGGGCTACAACACCGCCAGTTGTAGCTCGGAAGTGCTGTTAGCACAGTCTACACTTGCTCCTGTGTTACTGGGGTTCAGTAATGTCAGCTGCTCCCCTGCTGTGATAACGGCAAAAAGTCCTGCTGCCTCCACCATGTTATATTCTCATCCCTGGGCTACAACACCGCCAGTTGTTGCTCGGAAGTGCTGTTAGCACAGTCAACACTTGCTCCTGTGTTACTGGGGTTCAGTAATGTCAGCTGTTCCCCTGCTGTGTGAACGGCAAAAAGTCCTGCTGCCTCCACCATGTTCTCTTCTCATCCCTGGGCTACAACACCGCCAGTTGTTGCTCGGAAGTGCTGTTAGCACAGTGAACACTTGCTCCTGTGTTACTGGGGTTCAGTAATGTCAGCTGTTCCCCTGCTGTGATAACGGCAAAAAGTCCTGCTGCCTCCACCCTGTTCTCTTCTCATCCCTGGGCTACAACACCGCCAGTTGTAGCTCGGAAGTGCTGTTAGCACAGTCTACACTTGCTCCTGTGTTACTGGGGTTCAGTAATGTCAGCTGTTCCCCTGCTGTGTGAACGGCAAAAAGTCCTGCTGCCTCCACCATGTTCTCTTCTCATCCCTGGGCTACAACACCGCCAGTTGTAGCTCGGAAGTGCTGTTAGCACAGTCTACACTTGCTCCTGTGTTACTGGGGTTCAGTAATGTTAGCTGTTCCCCTGCTGTGTGAACGGCAAAAAGTCCTGCTGCCTCCACCATGTTCTCTTCTCATTCCTGGGCTACAACACCGCCAGTTGTTGCTCGGAAGTGCTGTTAGCACAGTGAACACTTGCTCCTGTGTTACTGGGGTTCAGTAATGTCAGCTGTTCGCCTGCTGTGATAACGGCAAAAAGTCCTGCTGCCTCCACCCTGTTCTCTTCTCATCCCTGGGCTACAACACCGCCAGTTGTAGCTCGGAAGTGCTGTTAGCACAGTCTACACTTGCTCCTGTGTTACTGGGGTTCAGTAATGTCAGCTGTTCCCCTGCTGTGTGAACGCAAAAAGTCCTGCTGCCTCCACCCTGTTCTCTTCTCATCCCTGGGCTACAACACCGCCAGTTGTAGCTCGGAAGTGCTGTTAGCACAGTCTACACTTGCTCCTGTGTTACTGGGGTTCAGTAATGTCAGCTGTTCCCCTGCTGTGTGAACGGCAAAAAGTCCTGCTGCCTCCACCATGTTCTATTCTCATCCCTGGGCTACAACACCGCCAGTTGTTGCTCGGAAGTGCTGTTAGCACAGTCAACACTTGCTCCTGTGTTACTGGGGTTCAGTAATGTCAGCTGTTCCCCTGCTGTGTGAACGGCAAAAAGTCCTGCTGCCTCCACCATGTTCTCTTCTCATCCCTGGGCTACAACACCGCCAGTTGTAGCTCGGAAGTGCTGTTAGCACAGTCTACACTTGCTCCTGTGTTACTGGGGTTCAGTAATGTCAGCTGTTCCCCTGCTGTGATAACGGCAAAAAGTCCTGCTGCCTCCACCATGTTCTCTTCTCATCCCTGGGCTACAACACCGCCAGTTGTAGCTCGGAAGTGCTGTTAGCACAGTCTACACTTGCTCCTGTGTTACTGGGGTTCAGTAATGTCAGCTGTTCCCCTGCTGTGATAACGGCAAAAAGTCCTGCTGCCTCCACCATGTTCTCTTCTCATCCCTGGGCTACAACACCGCCAGTTGTTGCTCGGAAGTGCTGTTAGCACAGTCAACACTTGCTCCTGTGTTACTGGGGTTCAGTAATGTCAGCTGTTCCCCTGCTGTGATAACGGCAAAAAGTCCTGCTGCCTCCACCATGTTCTATTCTCATCCCTGGGCTACAACACTGCCAGTTGTTGCTCGGAAGTGTCATTGGCACGGGTACTCACTCCTGCCCAGACTGGTTACAGCACGCCATCTGTTTCCTGTCAGTGTAAACCTCACTTAGCCTCCAATAAGTTGTCCTGTCGTGTTGCGGTCGGGTTAGCCGACTCTATGGTGCTTGGAGTTTAGGTGCTTCCTATGTGTGCTGCGGGATATGCAAATAAAGGCTGTTTCCGTTGTGACAATAGGACAATCACCCACTGTAGTACTGTGGGATTCGGTAACTGCGGCCGGCTCGCGGCCTGTCATCTTAAATTTCCATGGGTACCTTCTGCTACCCGTCCGGGTTCCAGTACCGTCAGCTGGTTCTCCGCAATGCCTTTGGCCTAGGTGCCTCCATCTCGGTATCCGAGTTCCAGCAACGTCTGCTGGTCCTTGGTAGTGCTTTGGAGCACAGGTACCTCCTGCTTAGTAACCGTGTCCCAGTAACGTCAGCTGGTCCTCGGTTGTGCCATTGGCTCTTTTCCTTCTGCTGCCCCTCCGGGTTCCAGCACAGTCAGCTGGTCCTCGTTACTTGCATTGGCTCTTGTACCTTCTGCTACCCGTCCGGGTTCCAGTACCGTCAGCTGGTTCTCCGCAGTGCCTTTGGCCTAGGTGCCTCCATCTCGGTATCCGAGTTCCAGCAACGTCTGCTGGTCCTTGGTAGTGCTTTGGAGCACAGGTACCTCCTGCTTAGTAACCGTGTCCCAGTAACGTCAGCTGGTCCTCGGTTGTGCCATTGCCTCTTTTCCTTCTGCTGCCCCTCCGGGTTCCAGCACAGTCAGCTGGTCCTCGTTACTTGCATTGGCTCTTGTACCTTCTGCTACATTTACAAATTGAAGATTTTTTCAATGCTTTTTTGGGTAATCACTCTGGATCTCCAACAATGAAGACGACGACCCTGATGACCACCCCGAAGAAGATGACAACCACAAGGACGACGAGCATCAAGCCAACCAGCCTAAACACCATCACAAAGAAGAAATAAAAGATTACCAAACAGGACTAAGAAGGTTAAGACAAACTACAAGATACAGAACAATAGACTTAAGAACAATAAGCAGAAGATCAAAAAGCAGAAGAACATGAAGTATAAGACCAAAATGAAGAGCAAAATATATGCTCTAAATTCTAAGCAGAAGAAGACTAAGCAGTGTATGGGGGTGAGTCCGTTCCTCCTCGTGGTGCCCCTGGAAAATGCCTGCTGCTGCAGGCTAAACTGAACACGGACAAATACTGTTGTAATTTAAATCTTTTGTGACAGCAAGAACGGAAGGATGAAAAATTCATACTTTGACAGATTACAAGTACAGGATTCTCTGTCACAAATAAGAATATGATGAAGAAGATGAAGTACAATATGAATAAGAATAATAGTTTTAATAAGAAGAATCTGAGTAATGTTAACAAAAAGATGAATAGCAAGAAGTTTAAGAAGAAGATAAAGAAGGTGAAGATGAAGAATAATTTGATGAAAAAGATGATGCTGCAGAAGATTATGAAGGAGAAAGTGTGTGAAAAGTTAAAAAGGTGAAGAGCATGGAAGTTGTGAAATATACATATTTGCCAAAATAGAAAAAACGTTAACAACATTGTCAATTTATTCGTCAATCCGAACATCTTTAAAAAAAAAAATATTTATGCTATTCCATTTGATTGGGTTAAACATCTATGCCTTTAATGTCTCCTCAACCTTCCACAATACATTGTACATTACTCTTTGTTGTTTTCCTTCATGTACAATTAACCAACAAGGCAAGAATGGGTTTTTTTTAATTCCGATATTTTGTTCCCATAGACTTACATGGGACTTCCGGTATCGGTATCGGGTATCGCCGATATTTTAATGGTATCGGCGATACCATTCCGATTCCGATACTTTTGGATATCGGAAAGTATCGCTCAACTCTAGTTGTGAGCACTTTGAACCCCCAAGTGCTTCACAGAAGTTTATAAACACAGAGCAGTGAAAATAAAAAAATCATTTTTTTCCTCAAAAATGATTTTTTTAGCCCGCTATTTTTTATTTTCCCAAGAGTAACAGGATAAATTGGACCCTAAAAGTTGTCAAGTTTGTCCTGAGTACGCTGGTACCCCATATGTGGGGGGAACCACTGTTTGTGCTTTTTGAATGGAAAATTAGCTCCAATCGTTAGCGGACACCATGTCGTGTTTGGAGAGCCCTTGTGTGCCTAAACTTTGGAGCTCCCCCACAAATGACCCCATTTTGGAAACTAGACCCCCTAATTAACTTATCTAGATGCATAGTGAGCACTTTGAACCCCCAAGTGGTTCACAGAAGTTTATAACGTAGAGCCCAGGTGCTTCACATAAGTTTATAACGCAATAAAAAATCATTTTTTTTCCTCAAAAAATCATTTTTTAGCACCAATTTTTTTATTTTCCCAAGGGTAACAGGAGAAATTAGACCCCAAAAGTTGTTGTCCAATTTTTCCTGAGTACGCTGAAGTAGTGGGAAGTAGTGACGTTTTGAAATGCCGACTTGATGGAATGGTCTGCCGGCATCATGTTACTTTGCAGAGCCCATGATGTGCCTAAACAATAGAAACCCCCACAAGTGACCCCATTTTGGAAGCTAGATCCCCCAAGGAACTCATCTAGATGTGTGGTGAGCACTTTGAATCTCCAAGTTCTTCACAGAAATTTATAATGCAGAGCCGTGAAGAAAAAAAAAACATTTTTTTCCTCAAAAATATTTTTTTTAGTCCCCAATTTTTTATTTTCCCAAGGGTAACAGGAGAAATTAGACCCTGAAAGTGTTGTGCAATTTTTACTGAGTACGCTGATACCCCATATCGGGGAAATCACTGTTTGGGCACACGTCGGGGCTTGGAATGGATGGAGCACTGTTTGACTTTTTGAATGCAAAACTGGCCGGAATAAATGATGGCGCCATATCGCGTTTGGAGACCCCCTGATGTGCCTAAATAGTGGAAACCCCTCAATTCTAACTCCAACCCTAACCCCAACACACCCCTAACCACAACCCTAATCCCAACACACCCCTAACCCTAATCCCAACCCTAACCATAACACTAACCCCAACACACCCCTAATCCGAAACCTAACCATAACCCTAACCACAAGCCTAATCCTATTCCCAACCCTAACCCCAACACACCCCTAACCCTTATCCCAACTCTAACCCTAACCACAACCCTAACCCTAATTGCAACCCTAACCCTAATTCCAACCCTAACCCTAATTCTAACTCTAACCCTAATTCTAACCCTAATTCCAACCCTAACCCTTATTTCAACCCTAACCCTAATTCTAATCCTAACCCTAATTCCAACCCTAACCCTAATTCCAATCCTAACCCTAATTCTAACCCTAACCCTAATGCTAACCCTAATGGAAAAATAAAAAATATTTTTATTTTATTATTTGTCCCTACCTATGGGGGTGATAAAGGGGGCGTTTATTTACTTTTTTTATTTTGATCACTGTGACGGGCGCACTGCGCATGCACCTGCCATTTTGCAAGATGGCGGCGCCCATGAAGATATCCGGGAGGCACACCGAGACAGACACAGTGACATCGCAGGTCCCAGGGGAGATGAGGGGGGATTGGAAGGTGGGGGAGCGGAGGAAAGGGGGAGGGGAGCAGATAGTGATGGCGGCGACTAATCGCCGCCATCAATCGGTGGAGGGGGCCGATCTCCCCCATCACTCGGTGTGGGGGGGTCGGATCTCGGTCTCCAGCCAATTTCATTGGTGAAATATTACAAATCGCTCTGATTGGCTGTTCCACTTTTAACAGCCAATCAGAGCGATCGTAGCCACGGGGGGGTTAAGCCACCCCCCCTGTGGTGAAGTACAAAGGGTCTTTATACCGCGATTTATACCATGATGCCTACGTAGGCGTCATAAGTCGGGAAGGGGTTAAATTAACTGCAGCTGGTGGACAGGATTTTTCTGAGACCATAAAACTACTATAAGTAACAATAAGGAGTACTAAAATAAGAAATAGAAAAAGCATGAGTAACTCCAGTAATTGTCTATAATGAGAATGTCTGCAATAACAATGTCCTTATAACAGGCCTACTATACTCTTCACAAGATTAGAAAGATCCTTTGTTAAAAAAAATTAAGAGAATTTAGGCTTTAGGCTATTCTAGTCATCAGTCTGCTTCCCCAGGCATTCTACTTCAATGTCCTCTTTTATTTTAATTCTCTTTTTATTGCAACATTGTGAAATATTTTATTTTAAAGAAGTTATGTGGTTGGAACATTCTTCACTGGTTTGTACTACAAGAGCAGATCAGCAATTGAAAAAGGCAGCAAGATTATATTTATTTTTTCACCATTATTAAGTACAGTCCCAAATAGTTTTTCTACGTTGACAACTTCTAAAGGCTAGTCATATTTATATTATTTTTTTTTGCATAATTTAGAAGTAATTCTACATTTTTATAAATACAGATGTTAATTCATAATGTGAAGTAGTTGCTTTGTAACGTAAATCGTAACTCCTTGTTGAATGTTGCATTACAAGGGGAAATTAAGGGCCTGTACCTTTAATTGCTTCAAAGGCAATCCCTTTAAAGCTGTCTATACCTATACTTTGTATGGTTGACAGCCCATGGTCAATTGAAGGCCTTAGACCTGTCAGTTCAGGATACCTGTTGTTAGAGCATAATTTAATACACAAGGGATAAAGTTTCAGTTATTTGCTTTAGCCTTGAATCAAAAATACCTGTGATAATGCCAAATTGCTTGCTGGCATTGCCGTACTTTCCGGTATCCAGCACCAGGCACATGCCTCTGTTGCCTGCCCCTAACTGTGCCCTTGCTTAGATGTGACCTGACAACATCCTGTGTACTTAATAATACACAGGCTAATTTGCATGTGTTTATTTTATTATGTAAATTCATTGACTCATAAAAATGAATTTAAGGGATTTAAAAAGTTAATATAAATGTATAAAAAAACTAATGATTATTAAAATAAAGATTATTATTATTATATGACAATTACAATGCAACAGTTATTACACACATAAGAGCTTTTTCTGTAAATCAAAGTTCCAATAAATAGTAAGAAAATAAAGCACAACTTGCACAGCAAAAAAAACCTCGTACAAACAGGTCAAGCTAAATAAGAAAAGTTACGACTGCCATATTTTCAGGAGGGGAAAACAAAAGATTTCTTACATGATTCATCTAAGATGTTGCAAAGCCCTGAAAGAAAGAATAGCTTTGCAACCACGATAGGTCATTACAGATGCAGTGTTTCCCTATAAAACAAGTTGGGATAGTCATATGTTTGGTTTCTTTCCATAAGGATTCATTCAGGTTACTTGGAGATTTTACTGCAATATAAGTGACACTATGTTCCAATGCGGACCCTGCTTAATCTCTGGTTTAAATCTTCTGAGCATTTAAAGTGCTCAGTGTAAGTAATTAAAACCATGTCAAAATTTGTTTTTCAGCAAGAAATGTAGGGAAACATTGAGAAAGAGACTGTTTTTTGGCAGGAATTTCAGTGTATACAGGACAATGACCCCAAACACACCTCCAGGCTGTGTAACGGCTATTTGACCAAGAAGGAGAGTGATGGGGTGCTACGCCAGATGACCTGGCCTTCACAGTCACCAGACCTGAACCCAATCGAGATGGTTTGGGGTGAGCTGGACAGCAGAGTGAAGGCAAAAGGGCCAACAAGTGCTAAGCATCTGTGGGAACTCCTTCAAGATTGTTGGAAGACCATTTCCGGTGACTACCTCTTGAAGCTCATCAAGAGAATGCCAAGAGTGTGCAAAGCAGTCATCAAAGCAAAAGGTGGCTACTTTGAAGAACCTAGAATATAAGACATATTTTCAGTTGTTTCACACTTTTTTTGTTAAGTATATAATTCCACATGTGTTAATTCATAGTTTTAATGCCTTCAGTGTGAATGTACAATTTTCATAGTTATGAAAATACAGAAAAATCTTTAAATGAGAAGGTGTGTCCAAACTTTTGGTCTGTACTGTATCAGTAAGTCTTGCTTTCAGACCTAGTCTAATTTATGATGCAATGTGTAATGCCAATGTGTTAAGCAGCATAAACAAAAACCTAAGTATGGTTATCCTTTGAAACTATGACTAGAAATGAGTGAGCACTAAAATGCTCGGGTGCTCGTTGCTCGAACTAGGCAATCCCTACGTTTCGAGTAATGAGTATAATGGGAGTCAATGGGAAAGCCAAGCTTTTCACTGCAGAACCTAAGAAGACGTCTGTTAGGCAGTGAAAATGTTCAAATGGATGGGAAAAATGATGAATGGAAGGAGAACAGCATGGGGAAGACTCCTGGAAGCATCTCTGACCCCAGATCACTGCTAAGAACAATTGTGTCACACTTTTACTCCACTTTAATGACTGACAATAAAATATTCCAAACTGGTGAGAGCATTTTACAGGAAAAAAAATGTTAAGAAACTTTTTTTTTCCTGTCTAATGACATGTATATAAGGCAAAATTTTAAAAGAATTTAAAAAAATATAATTTTTAAGTAAATGAAAATTTTTTAAATTAAAAAATAGGAAATTTCAGCTTCATTTATGAAGGAAACAAAAAGTACGAAAAATTAGGGACTCAGATACACCCTGTATAAGACATAAAGGAGGGCCTCATACACGTTCTTTTAAAATTGTCATGTATTGGTACTCCTTGACTCATAAAGGCTACGCACTTTAGAAGGTTATATACCAAGGAAATTACGGAATAGTCTATGGGTGATCAATAGTGTTGAGCGATACGATACCGCAAGTATCGGGTATCGGCCGATATTAGCTCTATCGGTCTTTCGATACTTAGTTTCGATATTTTCCATATATAGTATATACCGGAATCGGAAGTTCCCATAATTATTTGAGAGGCAATGTGATTTTAGTCAGCCAATGAGGAATCCTAAGAAGTGTGGGCACATCCTGTACTGCTGCGGTCATGTTAACTAATGGCATGGCTGTGATTGGATGCTGAAATTATGTCAGAATGCACTATTAAAAGGGGCCGCCGCCATTTTAGCGTCACTGTGCTGTGAATTCAGTAAGGGACAGAACGCTGCTGTGCTGACTCTGAGGGACAGTTAGAGATTGCGATTTAGTGTACTGTGCTGTAGGCAGGCTAGCACCAACCGCTGTGTAAAGCTTCCTTTTGCCTGCAGTGTTGTTTTAACAGCTCTGCAAGGTGTGTGTGAGTGCAGGTGACGCTGCAGTCTGCTCTGCATGCAACGCTGTCTGTAGGCATCTGCACGTGTCACTCACAGACTCTTTTTTTTTTCTTCAGTGTAATTCTTGCAGCTCCATGCAATTTAACTATTAGTGTGACGCGCTTCCATCCGTATCCAATACATTGGTTGCAAACACTATA
>JARQOD010005526.1:0-47500 GCA_033576555.1 Oophaga sylvatica
GGGGATGGATGTGACGCTATATACACACGGCCTCTGTAACTCCCGGGATGGATTACCGCTATATACACACGGCCTCTGTAACTCCCGGGGATGGATGTGAGCTATATACACACGGCCTCTGTAACTCCCGGGGATGGATATACCGCTATATACACACGGCCTCTGTAACTCCAGGATGGATATACGCTATATAACACGGCCTCTGTAACTCCCGGGAGGGATATGATGCTATATACACACGGCCTCTGTAACTCCCGGGGATGGATGTGACGCTATATACACACGGCCTCTGTAACTCCCGGGGATGGATATGACGCTATATACACACGGCCTCTGTAACTCCCGGGGATGGATATACCGCTATATACACACGGCCTCTGTAACTCCAGGGGATGGATATACCGCTATATATACACGCCTCTGTAACTCCAGGGGATGGATATACCGCTATATATACACGGCCTCTGTAACTCCCGGGGATGGATGTGATGCTATATACACACGTCCTCTGTAACTCCAGGGGATGGATGTGATGCTATATACACACGGCCTCTGTAACTCCCGGGGATGGATGTGATGCTATATACACACGGCCTCTTAACTCCCGGGATGGATGTGACGCTATATACACACGGCCTCTATAACTCCGGGGATGGATATACCGCTATATACACACGGCCTCTGTAACTCCGGGATGGATGTGATGCTATATACACACGTCCTCTGTAACTCCAGGGGATGGATGTGATGCTATATACACACGTCCTCTTAACTCCCGGGGATGGATGTGACGCTATATACACACGGCCTCTGTAACTCCCGGGATGATGTGACGCTATATACACACGTCCTCTGTAACTCCCGGGGATGATGTGACGCTATATATACACGGCCTCTGTAACTCCCGGGGATGGATGTACCGCTATATACACACGACCTCTGTAACTCCAGGATGGATGTATGCTATATCACACGGCCTCTGTAACTCCCGGGGATGGATGTACCGCTATATACACACGTCCTCTGTAACTCCCGGGGATGGATATACCGCTATATACACGTCCTCTGTAACTCCCGGGATGATGTGACGCTATATATACACGGCCTCTGTAACTCCCGGGGATGGATTACCGCTATATACACACGCCTCTGTAACTCCCGGATGGATGTGATGCTATATGCACACGGCCTCTGTAACTCCCGGGGATGGATGTACCGCTATATACACACGTCCTCTGTAACTCCGGGGATGGATATACCGCTATATATACACGTCCTCTGTAACTCCCGGGGATGGATGTGACGCTATATACACACGGCCTCTGTAGCTCCCGGGATGAATGTGACCGCTATATATACACGGCCTCTGTAACTCCCGGGATGGATGTGACGCTATATACACACGGCCTCTGTAACTCCTGGGATGAATTGACGCTATATATACACGGCCTCTGTAACTCCGGGGATGGATGTGACGCTATATACACACGGCCTCTGTAACTCCCTGGGATGAATGTGACGCTATATATACACGGCCTCTGTGACTCCCGGGGATGGATGTGACGCTATATACACACGGCCTCTGTAACTCCCTGGGATGAATGTGACGCTATATACACACGTCCTCTGTAACTCCCGGGGATGGATATACCGCTATATTACACGGCCTTGTAACTCCCGGGATGGATGTGACGCTATATACACACGTCCTCAGTAACTCCCAGGATGGATGTGACGCTATATACACACGGCCTCAGTAACTCCCGGGGATGGATGTGACGCTATATACACACGGCCTCTGTAACTCCCGGGATGGATATACCGCTATATACTACACGGCCTCTATAACTCCAGGGGATGGATGTGACGCTATATACACACGGCCTCTGTAACTCCAGGGAGGGATATACCGCTATATATACACGGCCTCTGTAACTCCCGGGGATGGATATACCGCTATATATACACGGCCTCTGTAACTCCCGGGGATGGATATACCGCTATATAGACACGCCTCTGTAACTCCCGGGATGGATATACGCTATTCACACACGTCCTCACTAACTCCAGGGGATGGATATACCGCTATATATACACGGCCTCTGTAACTCCAGGGGATGGATATACCGCTATATATACACGGCCTCTGTAACTCCGGGGATGGATATACCGCTATATATACACGGCCTCTGTAACTCCCGGGGATGGATATACCGCTATATACACACGTCCTCAGTAACTCCAGGGGATGGATATACCGCTATATATACACGGCCTCTGTAACTCCAGGGGATGGATATACCGCTATATATACACGGCCTCTGTAACTCCAGGGGATGGATATACCGCTATATATACACGGCCTCTATAACTCCAGGGGATGGATATACCGCTATATATACACGGCCTCTGTAACTCCAGGGGATGGATTGACGCTATATACACACGTCCTCAGTAACTCCAGGGGATGGATATACCGCTATATACACACGGCCTCTGTACTCCAGGGGATGGATATACCGCTATATATACACGGCCTCTGTAACTCCAGGGGATGGATGTGACGCTATATACACACGTCCTCAGTAACTCCAGGGGATGGATATACCGCTATATATACACGGCCTCTGTAACTCCGGGGATGGATATACCGCTATATATACACGGCCTCTGTAACTCCAGGGGATGGATATACCGCTATATAACACGGCCTCTATAACTCCAGGGGATGGATATACCGCTATATACACACGGCCTCTGTATCTCCGGGGATGGATATACCGCTATATATACACGGATGCTCTGAGGTCTCTGTAGATAATTCTTTATTCCGGCACAGTAATGATCACAGACACATATATCGTCATCTTCAGGTCCATCGCTTCGTGAATACAGCAGGGCCAGAGACGTCTCAGACTGGAGTTCGGTCCCGATATGCGGAGTCGTGTGTGTGGCCCTCTGTGTGTGGCCCCTCCGTTGACTGTTGCGCTCTTTCTACGGGTTTGGTGGGTGATGCAGACACAAAGACAATTCCAAATACAAGATGTAGCGGAGAGATTTGGCTTTTACTGACGGCAACATATTTACAACTGGCAGCAGCGAAGACCCCGATATGTGGGGGTTCACGGAACAATGTCTACACTTGCTGTCACCACCGCACTTAATACCAGCGGTGAGGAGCTGCAGCGCGGGCCGAGGCTACCTCAACCCAAATCCGAGTGCAGATCATCAGATTGTGTAAACTGTTGGGAGTGGAGCTGTACCATCCAGGTACGGGCAGCCAAACCCCACCGAACCCAGGGTAGGGCGCTCCCCAATGGGGCGACAACCCTATATATATATACATAATAAAGGTCCGTCTTGCCAGGAAAGCTTCGGCCTCTGTTATTGGCACTGTTCCTTCCTTGGAGGCTGGGAGGACTTCACTTTTCATGGACAAGTCCTGCATATTCCAGGAAAGTTGGCAAGTATGGCTGTAACGGATGGCCACCACTCAGGAAGCAGGAACAGAGGTGCACGCTGGCCGTAAGCCTTGATGACAGTTGTTTTTCTTCACATAGAGACCCCAAAATCCACATTAAATGGGGTTTGTGTAGCAGTAATGGCATCATATTATGCGGCTTTACATAGGGTTACACCATGGCAGGAGGACGGGGTTAGGCCCACACCATGGAGGGCGGCAAGTGTCAGGCCCACACCATTGAGGCTGGCCTGGGTTAGGCACACACCATGGAGGGCGACCGGGGTCAGGCCCACACCATGGAGGGCGGCCAGTGTCAGGACCATAACATGGAGAGCGGCCGGGGTCAGGCCCACATCATGGAGAGCGTCCGGGGTCAGGCCCACACCATGGAGGGCGGCCAGTGTCAGGCCCATAACATGGAGAGCGGCCGGGGTCAGGCCCACATCATGGAGAGCGTCCGGGGTCAGGCCCACACCATGGAGGGCGGCCGGAGTCAGGCCCACACCTTGGAGGGTGGCCGGGGTAAGCCCACACCACGGAGGGCGTCCAGGGTCAGGCTCATACCATGGCGAGCAGCTGGGGTCAGGCCCACACCATGGAGAGCAGCCAGGGTCAGGTTCACACCATGGAGAGCGGCCGGAGTCAGGCCCACACCTTGGAGGGCGGCCAGGGTTAAGCCCACACCATGGAGGGCGGCCGGGGTCAGGGCTCATACCATGGCGAGCGGCTGGTGTCAGGCCCACACAATGGCGAGCGGCTGAGGTCAGGCCCACACCATGGCGAGCGGCTGAGGTCAGGCCCACACCTTGGAGGGCGGTCGGTGTTAAGCCCACACCATGGAGGGCGTCCAGGGTCAGCCTCATACCATGGCGAGTGGCTGGGGTCAGGCCCACACCATGGAGAGCGGCTGGGGTCAGCCCCACCATGGAGAGCAGCTGGGGTCAGGCCCACACCATGGAGGGCGGCCGGAGTCAGGCCCCACACCTTGGAGGGCGGCCGGGGTTAAGCCCACACCATGGAGGGCGGCCGGGGTCAGGGCTCATACCATGGCGAGCGGCTGGTGTCAGGCCCACACAATGGCGAGCGGCTGAAGTCAGGCCCACACCATGGAGGGTGGCCGGAGTCAGGCCCACACCTTGGAAGGCGGCTGGGGTCAGGCCCACACCATGGAGGGAGGCTGGGTCAGGCCCACACCATGGAGAGCAGCTGGAGTCAGGCCCACACCATGGCGAGCGGCTGGGGTCAGGCCCACACCATGGCGAGCGGCTGGGGGTCAGGCCCACACCATGGCGAGCGGCTGGGGTCAGGCCCACACCATGGAGAGCGGTCGGGGTCAGGCCCTCACCATGGAGGGCGGCCGGGGTCAGGCTCACACCATTGAGGGCGGCCGGGGTCAGGCCCACACCATGCGCCATATTTCTTGTGTACATGTTGGTGTAGCTGTGATGGATGGGACAATCTTCATTGCTGTCACCCAGAAGCCGCCATTTCTAGTTGCTTTATGAGGTCCAGCATCTACTAATGTTCGGACTTCCTACATGGCGGCCACGTCTCTCAAGGTCTCTGGTGCAGCCGCCTGCCACCGCAGACTTCCAGGATCTCCTTACATTAACTAGTGACTGTTCAGGGCTGTGTCACTGGTGCTGCCACACAGTTATCACCCGGAGTCCCCAGCACTGCTATAAAGGGTGTGTAACAGGAACTCTCCCTCCAAGGTCGCAGCATGCAGACCCCGGCGCGCGTCGTGGGCGTAAGAGCGGCCCTGGGAATATCAGTACCCTTTGTCTCGCCGCCGGCCTGCAGCACTTAATCCACAGCAAGGACATGGCAGAGCGGTGCCGCATCCACCGTGACTCAGGAGGGACAATGCTGTGGTCACGTAGTGGCCATGGACACTTCTACTATTAAACCCGACAGTGACAAGAGGAAACCAGACGTAACGTTATGGGTCACACCCAGGAGGGGTCATGTAGACGAACCCTCAGCAAAAGACATCAGGTGTGGAAAGGGCCACCTGACACCACGGGCCGGCTTCTTACTGTCCTATCTGGAGACCACTAGGGACTGACCCCCACTATTGGCAGCAGCTTATTAAAAGGGGAAGTTAAAGGGATGGCCCATCAACATACAGTATAATGTGACATCGATGATCCTTGAAGGAGTGAAGATGAATCATGAACCCTACTGAATGTGACTATATAGATCCTTCTACTTGTTGGTGGGACTTAGTGGTCACAGAACTGTTTACACAACTTCAGAGAAGCGTAACACATTGGGCCGGACACCAATATTCCGCAGGAGGCGATAATACGGACATGGTGGTGAAGGTTCAGGGGCGACTGCAGCTCTCCTTTAAATATTGTAAATGTGCAGAGCTTCGTCTGTTGTAGCAGAGCTGAGCATAAGAGGTAGCAGAGCTGAGAGTCAGATGTAGCAGAGCTGAGCATCAGAGGTAGCAGAGCTGAGAGTCAGATGTAGCAGAGCTGAGAATAAGATGTACCAGAGCTGAATCAGATGTAGCAGAGCTGAGATAGATGTAGCAGAGCTGAGAATAGATGTAGCAGTGCTGAGAGTCAGATGTAGCAGAGCTGAGAATAAGATGTAGCAGAGCTGAGATTCAGATGTAGCAGAGCTGAGAATAAGATGTAGCAGAGCTGAGAGTCAGATGTAGCAGAGCTGAGAATAAGATGTAGCAGAGCTGAGATCAGATGTAGCAGAGCTGAGAATAAGATGTAGCAGAGCTGAGCTTCAGATTACAGAGCTGAGATAGTGTAGCAGAGCTAGAATGATGTAGCAGGCTGAGAAAAATGTGCAGAGCTGGTAGATCAGAGCTGAGCATCAGAGGTAGCAGAGCTGAGCATCAGAGGTAGCAGAGCTGAGAGTCAGATGTAGCAGAGCTGAGCATCAGAGGTAGCAGAGCTGAGAGTCAGATGTAGCAGAGCTGAGATTCAGAGGTAGCAGAGCTGAGCGTCAGAGGTAGCAGAGCTGAGATTCAGATGTAGCAGAGCTGAGATTCAATGTAGCAGAGCTGAGCATCAGAGGTAGCAGAGCTGAGATTCAGATGTAGCAGAGCTGAGATTCAATGTAGCAGAGCTGAGCATCAGAGGTAGCAGAGCTGAGATTCAGATGTAGCAGAGCTGAGCATCAGAGGTAGCAGAGCTGAGAGTCAGATGTAGCAGAGCCGAGTTCCTCATTAGTCCCAGCTCATGATGACTACCCCGTTGATAACAGTCCACATTACTGACGGTATTAGGACACTGTATGAGCGAACCAGACGCCACTTTCAGCTCTGCTGCCTCTGCAGATGTCCGGTCCTCCTACATCCGCACGCACACAGCTCACCCTGCGCTGCCCCATTAGGAGAGGAATGAATGTATTTCTTGCGTCGCCCGCCCATGCGTGTGATGCGTCTGGATATCAGGGGGATATCGCCGTGCATCACTGATATATAATTCATTGTCGCTGATGAAATATTTATCACTGATGCTGGAATGAAGCAAAGAGCAACCTAGAAATCCAGCTGTGAGGGGGCAGCTGCCACCGAGCCCACCGCAGAGTCCACACAGATTGGCAGGCGAGCAGACTGGCAGCCGCACGGCAACCCTACACTGACGGCCAGCCGCCCCGACCGGGAACTCCACTTATTTACAGGAGTGATCCGCACCCAGGGCGGCAGGTGGAATCCATCCTCACAATATTCCGCAGGGCAAATGTGTAACGCAAACGGGATCCAGGTCTGTGGAGAAGACCCCAGAGCTGACCGCTGAGTCCAGACCCCGGCCCTGACCGCTGAGTCCGGACCCCGGCCCTGACCGCTGAATCCGGACTCCGGCCCTGACCGCTGAGTCCAGACCCCGGCCCTGACCGCTGAATCCGGACCCCTGCCCTGACCGCTGAATCCGAACCCCTGCCCTGACCGCTGAATCCGGACCACAGCCCTGACCGCTGAATCCGGACCATGGCCCTGACCGCTGAATCCGGACCCCGGCCCTGACCGCTGAATCCGGACCACAGCCCTGACCGCTGAATCCGGACCACGGCCCTGACCGCTGAATCCGGACCCCAGCCCTGACCGCTGAGTCCAGACCCCGCCTGACCGCTGAGTCCAGACCAGAGCGACGCTGAGTCAGACCCGCCCTGACCGCTGAGTCCGACCCGGCCCTGACCGCTGAATCGACTCCGCCCTGACCGCTGAGTCAGACCCGGCCTGACCGCTGAATCCGGACCTGCCTGACGCTGAAACCGAACCCCTGCCCTGACCGCTGAATCCGGACCACAGCCCTGACCGCTGAATCCGGACCATGGCCCTGACCGCTGAATCCGGACCCGGCCCTGACGCTGAATCGACCACAGCCTGACCGCTGAATCCGACCAGCCCTGACCGCTGAATCCGGACCCAGCCTGACCGCTGAGTCAGACCACTCTGACCGCTGAATCCGGACCACGCCCTGACCGCTGAATCTGGACCACAGCCCTGACTGCTGATCCGACACAGCCTGACGCTGATCCGGACCACAGCCCTGACCGCTGAATCCGGACCCAGCCCTGACCGCTGAATCCGGACCACGGCCCTGACCGCTGAATCCGGACCACAGCCCTGACCGCTGAATCCGGACCCCGGTCCTGACCGCTGAATCCGGACCCCGGCCCTGACCGCTGAATCCGGACCACAGCCCTGACCGCTGAATCCGGACCACGCCCTGACCGCTGAATCCGGACCCCAGCCCTGACCGCTGAGTCCAACCACAGCCTGACCGCTGAATCGACCCGTCTGACCGCTGAACGGACCCGCCCTGACCGCTGAATCCGGACCACAGCCCTGACCGCTGAATCGACCACGGCCTGACCGCTGAATCCGGACACGCTCTGACCGCTGAATCTGACACAGCTCTGACCGCTGAATCGGACCAGCCTGACGCTGATCCGGACCCCTTTGCTGACCACTGAATCCGGACCCCTTTGCTGACCACTGAATCCGTACCCCAGCTGCAGACCCCAGCGCTGTCTGTGAAATCCTGTACCCTCAGAACCCTGGACATGACGGATTGTGTCGGCGTCCTCGAGCCGCACTCATGTTATGCATCTATCATAGTGGTTCCCGTGAAAACACGAGACAGCACAAGGGAAACAGAAGGAACCAGTGGTGAGGTCCATCAGTGGCCGGACGACATCAGCTCGTCCGCACGTTACGTGGGGTGCCAGAATGGTGGATGTGTGGTCTATACCAGAGTCCTGAGAGGGGAGCCACAATCCGGCAGTGTGAGACGCTCAGGGCGGCCCCAAGCTGCTGACCGTGGTGTAACTGAACTTGGACAGAGAGACCCCCGTGGCGCCAATGTCCTCCTCCGGCTCACGAAAACTTCGACAAGGCTTGATGCAACTTGCAAACGTGGCGAGAAAAGCTTTCCGAAAGCGCTTGTTCATGAAGCAGTAGATGATGGGGTTGACACAAGCAGACGTGTAAGACATCAAGTGGATGAAGGATATGGGAACGCCGGTCAGCAGGATATAGGCCGACTTCTCATCAAAGGCCTTCCAGGTGTTGGCAACGTAGATGGGCATCCAACAAATGAAGAACATGGCCACGATGACAATCAGCATGCGGATGACGCGCTTCTTGGCTAGGAGTTTGGCTTCGGAGTTGTTGATGCGGGCGCGGTCCATGTTGCTGGAGTCGCCTGGTGTCAGGGTGGACATCTCCATGGTGTTACGCCGTTTGTTGACCTGGATGTAGCAGCCGTCACTCTCGTCGCAGCTGTTGGCAGATGCTGATATGGAGACGCTGACACCGTTCTTATTGGCTGCAAAATAGAGAAACGACACAAAGGGTGAAATCTTTACAGTAGGGTTCAAAATAACAACCGTGCGTTTAGAAACACGAGTTACTCACAGAGACTTTCTAAGGCCGTGGTCACACTTACAAGCGTGATGCGAGAAACTCGCACGAGTCTCTCGCATCAACACCCGACACTGCCGCCGGCACTCGGACCAGAGCGTGGGGCTGTACAGAAATACATGCACACTCCGGTCCGAGTGCCGCAAGTGTCACACCGGCCTAATAGCTATTTCCAGCATCAGGAACATTGCACACTGTCATGTAGATAATGGATCTGGGGCTTCTGCTCTGGTGTATCTGGGGCATCTGCCCTGGTGGATCTGGGGCGTCTGCTCTGGTGGATCTGGGGTGTCTGCCCTGGTGGATCTGGGGCGTCTGCACTGGTGCATCTGGGGCATCTGCACTGGTACATTTGGGGCGTCTGCACTGTTGGATTTGGGGTGTCTGCCCTGGTGGTTCTGGAGCGTCTGCCCTGGTGGATCTGGAGCGTCTGCCCTGGTGGATCTGGGGCGTCTGCCCTGGTGGATCTGGGGCGTCTGCCCTGGTGGATCTGGGGCGTCTGCCCCGGTGGATCTGTGGAGTCTGCCCTCGTGGATCTGGGGCGTCTGTTCTGGTGGATCTGGAGCAACTGCTCTGGTGGATCTGGGGTGTCTGCCCCAGTGGATCTGGGGCATCTACCCTGGTAGATCTGGGGTGTCTTCCCTGGTGGATCTGGGGTGTCTGTTCTGGTGGATCTGGAGCATCTGCCCTGGTGGATCTGGGGCGTCTGTTCTGGTGGATCTGGGCATCTGCCCTGGTGGATCTGGGGTGTCTGCACTGGTGGATCTGGGGCGTCTTCCCTGGTGGTATCTGGGGCATCTGTTCTGGTGGATCTGGAGCATCTGCCCTGGTGGATCTGGGGCATCTGATCTGGTGGATCTGGGGCGTCTGCCCTGGTGGATCTGGGGTGTCTGCACTGGTGGATCTGGGGCGTCTGTTCTGGTAGATCTGGGGCGTCTGCCCTGGTGGATCTGGGGTGTCTGCACTGTTGGATCTGGGGCGTCTGTTCTGGTGGATCTGGGGCGTCTGCCCTGGTGGATCTGGGGTGTCTGCACTGGTGGATCTGGGGCGTCTTCCCTGGTGGATCTGGGGCATCTGTTCTGGTGGATCTGGGGTGTCTGCACTGGTGGATCTGGGGCCTTTCCTGGTGGATCTGGGGCATCTGTTCTGGTGGATCTGGAGATCTGCCCTGGTGGATCTGGGGCGTCTGTTCTGGTGGATCTGGGGTGTCTTCCTGGTGGATCTGGGGTGTCTGTTCTGGTGGATCTGGAGCATCTGCCCTGGTGGATCTGGGGCGTCTGCCCTGGTGGATCTGGGGTGTCTGCACTGGTGGATCTGGGGTGTCTTCCCTGGTGGATCTGGGGCATCTGTTCTGGTGGATCTGGAGCATCTGCCCTGGTGGATCTGGGGCGTCTGTTCTGGTGGATCTGAGGCGTCTGCCCTGGTGGATCTGGGGTGTCTGCACTGGTTGATCTGGGGCGTCTGTTCTGGTAGATCTGGGGCGCCTGCCCTGGTGGATCTGGGGTGTCTGCACTGTTGGATCTGGGGCGTCTGTTCTGGTGGATCTGGGGCGTCTGCCCTGGTGGATCTGGGGTGTCTGCACTGGTGGATCTGGGGCGTCTTCCCTGGTGGTATCTGGGGCATCTGTTCTGGTGGATCTGGAGCATCTGCCCTGGTGGATCTGGGGCATCTGTTCTGGTGGATCTGGGGCGTCTGCCCTGGTGGATCTGGGGTGTCTGCACTGGTGGATCTGGGGCGTCTGTTCTGGTAGATCTGGGGCGTCTGCCCTGGTGGATCTGGGGTGTCTGCACTGTTGGATCTGGGGCGTCTGTTCTGGTGGATCTGGGGCGTCTGCCCTGGTGGATCTGGGGTGTCTGCACTGGTGGATCTGGGGCGTCTTCCCTGGTGGATCTGGGGCATCTGTTCTGGTGGATCTGGGGTGTCTGCACTGGTGGATCTGGGGCGTCTTCCCTGGTGGATCTGGGGCATCTGTTCTGGTGGATCTGGAGCATCTGCCCTGGTGGATCTGGGGCGTCTGTTCTGGTGGATCTGGGGTGTCTTCCCTGGTGGATCTGGGGTGTCTGTTCTGGTGGATCTGGAGCATCTGCCCTGGTGGATCTGGGGCGTCTGCCCTGGTGGATCTGGGGTGTCTGCACTGGTGGATCTGGGGTGTCTTCCCTGGTGGATCTGGGGCATCTGTTCTGGTGGATCTGGAGCATCTGCCCTGGTGGATCTGGGGCGTCTGTTCTGGTGGATCTGAGGCGTCTGCCCTGGTGGATCTGGGGTGTCTGCACTGGTTGATCTGGGGCGTCTGTTCTGGTAGATCTGGGGCGCCTGCCCTGGTGGATCTGGGGTGTCTGCACTGTTGGATCTGGGGCGTCTGTTCTGGTGGATCTGGGGCGTCTGCCCTGGTGGATCTGGGGTGTCTGCACTGGTGGATCTGGGGCGTCTTCCCTGGTGGATCTGTTCTGGTGGATCTGGAGCATCTGCCCTGGTGGATCTGGGGCGTCTGTTCTGGTGGATCTGGGGCGTCTGCCCTGGTGGATCTGGGGTGTCTGCACTGGTGGATCTGGGGCGTCTGCACTGGTGGATCTGGGGCATCTGCACAGCTGGATCTGGGGCGGCTGCCCTGGTGGATCTGGTGCATCCACACTGGTGAATCTGAGGAGTCTGGCCTGGTGGATCTGAGGCGTCTGCAGAGGTGGATCTGATAAGTTTACACTGGTGGATTTGAGGCATCCACACTGGTGAATCTGAGGCGTCTGCACTGCTGGATCTGGGGCATCTGCACTGCAGGATCTGGGGCGCCTGCAATGCTGGATCTGGGGCGTCTGCACTGGTGGATCTGGGGTGTCTGGACTGCTGGATCTGGGCGTCTGCCCTCGTGCATCTAGAGCATCTGCCCTGGTAGATTTGGGGCGTCTTCACTGTTGGATCTGGGGCGTTTGCATTGGTGGATTTGGGGCGTCTGCACTGGTGGATCTGGGGCGTCTGCCCTGGTGAATCTGGAGCATCTGCCCTGGTGGATCTGGGGAGTCTTCCCTGGTGGTTCTGGGGTGTCTGCCCTGGTGGATTTGGGGCATCTGCACTGCAGGATCTGGGGTGTCTGTTCTGGTGGATCTGGGGAGTCTGCCCTGATGGATATGGAGCATTTGCCCTGGTCGATCTGGAGCGTCTGCCCTGTTGGATCTGGGGGCGTCTGCCCTGGTGGATCTTGGGCGTCTACCCTGGTGGATCTGGGGCGTCTGCCCTGGTGGATCTGGGGCGTTTGCATTGGTGGATTTGGGGCATCTGCACTGCTGGATCTGCCCTGGTGGATCTGGGGTGTTTACACTGGTGGATTTGGGGCGTCTGCACCAGTGGATCTGGGGCGTTTGCATTGGTGGATTTGGGGCGTCTTCACTGGTGGATCTGGGGCGTTTGCATTGGTGGATTTGGGGCGTCTGCACTGGTGGATCTGGGGCGTCTGCACTGGTGGATCTCGGGCGTCTGCACTGGTGGATATGGGGCTCTGCCCTGGTGGATCTGGAGCATCTGCCCTGGTGGATCTGGCGTGTCTGCCCTGGTGGATCTGGGGTGTCTACCCTGGTGGATCTGGAGCATCTGCTCTGGTGGATCAGGGGCATCTGTTATGGTGGATCTGGAGCGTCTGCTCTTCTGGATCTGGGGCATCTGCACTGCTGGATCTGGGGCATCTGCACTGGTGGATCTGAGGCGTCTGCCCTGGTGGATCTGGGGCGTCTGCCCTGGTGGATCTGGAGCATCTGCACTGGTGGATCTGAGCCAGTCACGCTAGTGAATCTGATCCATGACCTGCCTTGTGTTATGTTGTCAGATAATGATCCCCTTGATTGACTCTCGCCTTTCTCGGACTGTAGGACGTTGACATACCTGTTTCTATTCTGCGTGACGTGCTTTCATGCATCCCAAAAAGAAAATTCAAAACTAGAACCCTCCCTCCGTTCCAAGATAGAATCGGGAAATTGAGAAATACAGTCAATGTGGAGATCTTGGGGGATTCTCGGGACCCTGAGGATTATGTACCTTTGGCCTCTTTGTTTAGGTCCATCTCAAACTGAATGCCTCTGTAGAGCTCATGCGAGATGAGTCCATACGCCACGATCATCACCACCCCGGGGATGAAAAAGAGCACGGTGAGCAGGATGACGTACCTGGCCAAGAGACAAGACACAGGACACCAGGTGAACATCAGTTCAGAGCCAGGGCCCCTAAGGGCCACAAGTTACACAAACCCCCACACAATGGAGCCCAGCCATTAACATTTCCAGCTGTGAGCGTCTAATGCTCAATGTGCGGCCCATCACACCAGAGGGATCTATACTACCACCATGTGTGGCTCCTGGATTTCTGAGAGATGCCACACCGACGATGCAGGCCACAGAAGTAAAGTTTGACTGCAACAAAGGACAGATCAGAGGTCAGAGCTGGCCACCGCTAATCTGTAATCTCCAGGATGTCCCTGGTTATCTCCAGGTCTTCTGTATTATTTCTCAGCTGTAAGGTAATAATGCCAGTGGAGATCAGGATCCTGGTCAGGAACCACTCATGTTCTGGTTCTCATTTCTCAGAGATGTTCTTAGTGCCGATGCAGGTCAGGCTCCTGGTCTGGGACTGCTGACATTCTGGTTTTCACTTCTCATAGATGTTTATAGTGCCTGTGGAGATCAGACTCCTGGTCAGGGAACACTGACACTCTCATTTCTCTGAGATGGTCACTGTGCGGGTGGAGTCAAGATTCTGGTCAAGGACTGCTGATGTCTGGTTCTCACTTCTTGAGATGGTTGCAGTTCTGTGAGGTCAAGCTCCTGGTCGAGAGCAGATGACATTCTGGTTTCACTTCACGGAGATGTTCTTAGTGTCTGGTGGAGGTCAGGCTCCTGGTCAGGGAACGCTGACACTCTCATTTTCTCGGAGATGGTTATGTGTGGGTGGAGGTCAAGATTCTGGTCAAGGACTGCTGAGCTCCGGTTCTCACTTCTTGGAGATGGTTGCAGTTCTGTGGAGGTCAAGCTCCTGGTCAGAGCAGATGACGTTCTGGTTCTCACTTCTCGGAGATGTTCTTAGTGTCGGTGGAGGTCAGGCTCCTGGTCAGGGAATGCTGATGCTCGGTTCTCACTTCTTGGAGATGGTTACAGTTTTGTGGAGGTCAAGCTTCTGGTCAAGGACTGCTGACGCTCTGGTTCTCACTTCTTGGAGATGGATGCAGTTCTGTGGAGGTCAGGCTCCTGGTCAGAGCAGATGACGTTCTGGTTCTCACTTCTCGGAGATGTTCTTAGTGTCGGAGGAGGTCAGGCTCCTGGTCAGGGAACGCTGAATCTCTTTTCTCGGAGATGGTTACAGTTTTGTGGAGGTCAAGCTTCTGGTCAAGGACTGCTGACGCTCTGGTTCTCACTTCTTGGAGATGGATGCAGTTCTGTGGAGGTCAGGCTCCTGGTCAGAGCAGATGACGTTCTGGTTCTCACTTCTCGGAGATGTTCTTAGTGTCGGAGGAGGTCAGGCTCCTGGTCAGGGAACGCTGACACTCTCTTTTCTCGGAGATGGTTATAGTGTGGGTGGAGGTCAAGATTCTGGTCAAGGACTGCTGACGCACCGGTTCTCACTTCTTGGAGATGGTTGCAGTTCTGTGGAGGTCAAGCTCCTGGTCAGAGCAGATGACGTTCTGGTTCTCACTTCTCGGAGATGTTCTTAGTGTCGGTGGAGGTCAGGCTCCTGGTCAGGGAATGCTGATGCTCTGGTTCTCACTTCTTGGAGATGGTTACAGTTCTGTGGAGGTCAAGCTTCTGGTCAAGGACTGCTGACGCTCTGGTTCTCACTTCTTGGAGATGGTTGCAGTTCTGTGGAGGTCAAGCTCCTGGTCAGAGCAGATGACGTTCTGGTTCTCACTTCTCGGAGATGTTCTTAGTGTCGGAGGAGGTCAGGCTCCTGGTCAGGGAACGCTGACACTCTCTTTTCTCGGAGATGGTTATTGTGTGGGTGGAGGTCAAGATTCTGGTAAAGGACTGCTGACGCTCCGGTTCTCACATCTTAGATAGTCGCAGTTCTGTGGATGGCAGAGTCCTGGTAAGGGACCGCTGACACTGGTCCTCACTTCTCGGAGATGGTTGCAGTTCTGTGGGGGTCAGGCTCTGGTCAGAGCAGCTGACGGTCTGGTTGTCACTTCTTGGACAAGGTCGCAGTCCTGTGGAGGTTAGGCTCCTTGTCAGCGACCTCTGGTTCTCACTTTTAGGGGATGGTCGCAGTGCTGTGGAGATCCCGCTTCTGGTCAGGGACCGCTGACTATCCGGATTTAACTTCTTAGAGATGGTCTCAGAGCTGTGGAGTTCAGGCTACCGGTCAGGGACCTGTGACGCCCTGGTTCTCCCGTGTTGTAGCTAAGGGTAACATGGCTGCGCTCCTGTTTACTAAGAGCTTGTAATCTGGAGGTAAACATGAGATACTGTGTCCTTGTGGAGCTTACGACCTTCTCCGTACGTTCCCGCGGAGACATTGTCCTCTCTGGCCCGTCTTACCAGGCGGCCGCTCTCACTCCACCGCCACCATCATATGTCTGTCCCCGGAAACAGAATGTATGAGACCTTATCAGTAGCAGGTCACACCACCGAGAACCTGCAGTAATCCAGCTTGTGTCCTCCTGCTCTATAAGAGCCTTATATCACACAAAGAGCTTAATAACGGGGGAGGGGACATAAATGAGGACGCCAAGAGAAGTGAGAAGACAGATGACGTGTGAGGCTGACAGGTATATATGTATATTGGCGTCGCTCACCATGCCTGCTGCACCTGGCTATTGGGCCACCTGAGCCGGCACTGGTAGCCCTCCTGGTTCCCGCCATGGGGAAGCTCACCAGCGTGTTGTACACCAGGTATGGGATCATTATGAAGATGGACATGATCCACGTGGCAGCGATCACCTTGTAGGCGTGGGATCGGGTCTGCCAGACTCGCGACTTCAAGGGATTGCAGATGGCGCTGTACCGTTCAATGGCGATGGCCACCAGGTTGAAGGTGGAAACACTGACGGAGATACCTGTAAGGGGCGAGACGTGATCAGCGAGGAGAAGACAAGAACTTCACATGATCAAGAGAGGGCTCCATACAAGTAATGGGGCCAGACATAAAAGCAGCAGAAACCCTAAATCCCGGAGACTTATCTGCATCTTGTCTTATTATCCCTGAGCTCGGCCTTATTATTGCTGAGTTCTGATCTATTATCCCTGAGCTCTGCTCTATTATCCCTGACTTCTGCCATATTGTCTCTAAGCTCTGCCCTATTATTGCTGAGTTCTACCCTATTAAGCCTGACCTCTGCCTTATTATCCCTGGGTTCTGATCTATTATCCCTGAGCTCTGCCCTTTTATCCCTGAGCTCTGCTCTATTATCCCTGAGCTCTGCTCTATTATCCCTGAGTTCTGCCTTATTGTCTCTGAGCTCTGCCCTATTATTGCTGAGTTCTACACTATTAAGCCTGAGCTCTGCCTTATTATCCCTGAGTTCTGATCTATTATCCCTGAGCTCTGCCCTTTTATCCCTGAGCTCTGGTCTATTATCCCTGAGTTCTGCCTTATTGTCTCTGAGCTCTGCCCTATTATTGCTGAGTTCTACCCTATAATCGCTGAGCTCTGCCTTATTATCCCTGAGTTCTGATCTATTATCCCTGAGCTCTGCCCTTTTATCCCTGAGCTCTGGTCTATTATCCCTGAGTTCTGCCTTATTGTCTCTGAGCTCTGCCCTATTATTGCTGAGTTCTACCCTATAATTCTGAGCTCTGCCTTATTATCCTGAGTCTGATCTATTATCCCTGATCTGCCCTTTTATCCCTAGCCCGGCTATATCTGAGTTCGCTATGTCTCTGAGTCGCCTATTGCTGGTCTATATAATCCCTGAGCTCTGCTTATTCCTGAGTCTCTCTATTATCCCTGAGCTCTGCTCTTAACCTAGCTCTGCTTATTTCCCTGAGCTCTGCCTTATTATCCTGAGCTCTGCTATTTATCCCTGAACTCTTCCCTATTATGAATGAGCTCTGCCCTATTATCCCTCATCTCTGCCTTATTATGACTGAGCTCTGCCATATTATCCTTGAATTCTTCCCTATTATCCCTGAGCTCTGCTCTATTATCCCTGAGCTCTGCTCTATTATCCCTGAGTTCTGCCTTATTGTCTCAGAGCTTTGCCCTATTATTGCTGAGTTCTACCCTATTATCCCTGACCTCTGCCTTATTATCCCTGAGTTCTGCTCTATAATCCCTGAGCTCTGCTCTATTATCCCTGAGTTCTGCTCTATTATCCCTGAGTTCTGGCTTATTGTCTCTGAGCTCTGCCCTATTATGCCTGAGCTCTAACTTATTATCCCTGAGCTCTGCCCTATTATCCCGGAGCACTGCCCTAATATCCCTGAGTTCTACCCTATTATCTCTGAGCTTTGCCCTAATATCGCTGAGCTCTGCCCTATTATCCTTGAGCTCTGCCTTATTAACCCTGAGTTTTGCCCTATTATCCATTAGCTCTGCCCTATTATCCCTGACCCTTAGCTCTGCACCAATTATCCCTGAGCTCTACCCCATCATTCCAGAGCTCTGCCCTATTATCCCTGAGCTCTGCCTTATTATCCCTGAGTTCTTCCCTATTATCTCAGAGTTCTGCCTTATTATCCCCGAGCTCTGCCCTATTATCCCTGAGCTCTATTGTACCATCCTTGAGCTCTTCCCTATTATCCCTGAACTTTCCTATTATGCCTGACTCTGCCTTATACCATGAGCTCTGCCCTTATTTTCACGAGCTCCTATTATCCCTGAGCAATGTGCTATTATCCCTGAGCTCTGCCCTATTATCTATGAGCTCTGCTCTATTATTCCTGAATTCTGCCCTATTATTCCTGAGCTCTGCCCTATTATCACTCAGCTCTGCTCTATTATCCCTGACCTTTAGTTCTGCCCTATTATCTCTGAACTCTGCCTTATTATCCATGAGCTCTCCCTATTATTCCTGAGCTCTGCCTTATTATAGCAGAGGTCTGTCCAATTATCCCTGAGATCTGCCTTATTATCCCTGAGCTCTGCCCTATTATCCCTGAGATATGCCATATTATCCTTGAGCTCTGCCTTATCCTGAACTCTGTTCTATTATGCCTGAGCTCTGCCTTATTATCCCTGAGATCTGCCCTACTATTCATGAGCTCTTCCCTATTATCTCTGAGCTTTGCCCTATTATCCCTGAGATCTGCTGTATTATCCTTGAGCTCTGCCTTATTATCCCTGCTCTTTTCTATTATTCCTGAGCTCTGCCTTATTATCCCTGAGATCTGCCCTACTATCCGTGAGCTCTTCACTATTATCTCTGAGCTCTATCCTATTATCCCTGAGCTCTCCGTATTATCTCTGAGCTCTGCCTTATTATCCTGAACTCTTCCCTATTATGCCTGAGCTCTGCAATTATCCCTGAGCTCTACTGTATCATTCCTGAGATCTGCTCTATGGTCTCTGAGCTCTGTCCTATTATCCTGAGCTCTGCCCTATTATCCCTAAGCTCTGTAATGTTATTTCTGAGCTCTGCCCTTTCATGACTGAGCTCTGCCCTATTATCCCTTATCTCTGATCTATAATCTCTGAGCTCTGTCATATTATCCCTGAGCTCTACCCCATCATTCTGAGCTGTGCCCTATTATCCCTGAGCTCTGTCCTATTATCCCTGAGCTTTGCCCTATTATCCCTGAGCTCTGCCCTATTATCCCAGAGTTCTATCCTATTATCTCTGAGCTCTGCCCTATTATCCCTGAGCTCTGCGCTATTATCTCTGTACTCTTCCCTATTATGCCTGAGCTCTACCTTATTATCCCATAGCTCTGCCCCAATTATCCCTGAGCTCTACTCTATCATTCCTGAGCTCTGCCGTATTATCCCTGAGCTCTACCCTACTGTCCCTGAGCTCTGTCCTATTATCCTGAGCTCTACCTATTATCCCTGAGCTCTGCCCTATTATCCCTAAGCTCTGACCTGTTATCCCTGAGCTCTGTCCTATTTATCCTGAGCTCTGCCTATTATCCTAAGCTCTGCCCTGTTATTCCTGAGCTCGCCTTATTATCCCTGATCTCTGTCCTATTATCCCTGAGCTCTGCCCTATTATATCTGAGCTCCGCCCTATCATGACTGAGCTCTGCCTTATTATCCCTCATCTCTGCCCTATTATCCCTGAGCTTTGCCCAATTATCCCTGATCTCTGCCCTATTATCCCTCATCTCTGCCCTTTTATCCCTGAGCTCTGCCCTATTATCCCTCATCTCTGCCCTATTATCTCTGAGCTCTGTCCTATAATCCCTCATCTCTGCTCTATTATCCCTGAGCTCTGCCTATTATCCCTGAGCTCTGCCCTATTATCCCTGAGCTCTGCCCTATTATCCTTCATCTCTGCCCTATTATCCTTGAGCTCTGCCCTATTATCCCTGATTTCTGCCCTATTATCCTCATCTCTGCCCTATTATCCCTGAGCTGTCATATTATCCCTGAGCTCTGCCCTATTATCCCTCATCTCTGCCCTATTATCCCTGAGCTCTGCCCTTTTATCTCTGAGCTCTGCCCTATTATCTCTGAGCTCTGCCCTATTATCCCTGAGATCTGCCTTAGTATTCGTGACCTCTGGCTTATTATCCCTGATCTCTACCCCATCATTCCTGAGATCTGCTCTATTATCCCTGAGCTCTGCCCTATTATCCCTTAGCTCTGGCCTGTTATCTCTGAGCTCTGTCCTATTATCCCTAAGCTCTGCCCTGTTATTCCTGAGCTCTACCTTATTATCCTGATCTCTGCCCTATTATCCCTGAGCTCTGTCCTATTATTCTGAGCTCTGTCCTATTATCCCTAAGCTCTGCCCTGTTATTCCTGAGCTCTGCCCTATTATCCCTGAGCTCTGTCCTATTATCCCTGAGCTCTGCCCTATTATCCCTGAGCTCTGCCCTATCATGACTGAGCTCTGCCCTATTATCCTAGAGCTCTGCCCTATTATCCCTGAGCTCTGCCCTATTATCCTCATCTTGCCCTATTATTCCTCATCTCTGCCCTATTATCCCTGAGCTCTGCCCTATTATCCCTGAGCTCTGCCCTATTATCCCTCATCTCTGCCCTATTATCCCTGAGCTCTGCCCTATTATCCCTCATCTCTGCCCTATTATCCCTGAGCTTTGCCCTATTATCCCTGATCTCTGCCCTATTATCCCTGATCTCTGCCCTTTTATCCCTGAGCTATGCCCTATTATCCCTGAGCTCTGCCCTATTATCCCTCATCTCTGCCTATTATCCCTGAGCTCTGTCCTATAATCCCTCATCTCTGCCCTATAATCCCTGAGCTCTGCCCTATTATCCCTCATCTCTGCCCAATTATTCTTGAGCTCTGCCCTATTATCCCTGATTTCTGCCCTATTATCCCTCATCTCTGCCCTATTATCCCTGAGCTCTGTCCTATTATCCCACATCTCTGCCCATTATCCCTGAGCTCTGCCCTATTATCCCTAATCTCTGCCCTATTATCCTTGAGCTCTGCCCTTTTATCTCTGAGCTCTGCCCTATTATCTCTGAGCTCTGCCCTATTATCCCTGAGATCTGCCTTAGTATTCGTGACCTCTGGCTTATTATCCTTGATCTCTACTCCATCATTCCTGAGATCTGCTCTATTATCCCTGAGCTCTGCCCTATTATCTCTCAGATCTGTCCTATTATCCCTGAGCTCTGCACTATTATCCCTAAGCTCTGCCGTTATTCCTGAGCTCTGCCCTATTATCCCTGAGCTGTCCTATTATCCCTCAGCTCTGCCCTATCATGACTGAGCTCTGCCCTATTATCCTTGAGCTCTGCCCTATTATCCCTGAGCTCTGCCCTATTATCCCTCATCTCTGCCCTATTATATTCCATCATCTCTGCCCTATTATCCCTGAGCTCTGCCCTATTATCCCTGAGCTCTGCCCTATTATCCCTCATCTCTGCCCTATTATCCCTGAGCTCTGCCCTATTATCCCTCATCTCTGCCCTATTATCCCTGAGCTCTGCCCTATTATCCCTGAGCTCTGCCCTATTAACCTCATCTCTGCCCTATTATCCTGAGCTCTGCCCTATTATCCCTGAGCTCTTCCCTATTATCCCTGAGCTCTGCCCTATTATCCCTCATCTCTGCCCTATTATCCCTGAGCTCTGCCCTATTATCCCTGAGCTGTGCCCTATTATCCCTCATCTCTGCCCTATTATCCCTGAGCTCTGCCCTATTATCCCTGAGCGTCTGCCCATATTATTATCCCTTATCTCTGCCCTATTATCCCTATCTCTGCCCTATTATCCCTGAGCTCTGCCCTATTATCCCTCATCTCTGCCCTATTATCCCTGAGCTCTTCCCTATTGTCCCTGAGCTCTGCCCTATTATCCCTGAGCTCTGCCCTATTATCCCTCATCTCTGCCCTATTATCCCTGAGCTCTGCCCTATTATCCCTAATCTCTGCCCTATAATCCCTGAGCTCTGCCCTATATCCCTATCTCTGCCCTATTATCTTAAGCTCTGCCCTATTATCCCTGAGCTTTGCCCTATTATCCTGAGCTCTTCCCTATTATCCCTGAGCTCTGCCCTATTATCTCACTCTGCCCATATTATCCTGAGCTCTGCCCTATTATCCCTGATTCTGCCTATTATCCTCATCTCTGCCCTATTATCCCTGAGCTGCATATTATCCTGAGCTCTGCCCTATTATCCCTCATCTCTGCCCTATTTATTCCCTGAGTTCCTGCTTGCCCTTTTATCCCCTGAGCTCTGCCCTATTATCTCTGAGCTCTGCCCTATTATCCCTGAGTCCATTATCTACTTGCCTTATCCCAGATTCGTGCTATACCTCATGGCTGCCTATTATCCCTAGTGCTTTATCCTACTCTGCCCATATTTCCTGAGCATCTGCCTATTATCCCTGAGCTCTGCCCTATTATCCCTCAGCTCTGCCTATTATCCTGAGCTCTGCCTATAATCCCTAAGCTTGCCCTTATATTCCTGAGCTCTGCCTTATTATCCCTATCTCTGCCTATTATCCCTGAGCTCTGTCCTATTATCTCTGAGCTCTGTCCCTATTATCCCTATGCTCTGCCCTATTATTCCTGAGCTCTGCCCTATTATCCCATCTCTGCCCTATTATCCCTGAGCTCTGCCTATATCCTATTTGCTATCCTGAGCTCTGCCCTATATCCTGAGCTCTGCCCTATTATCCTAGAGCTCCTGCCCTATTATCCCTCATCTCTGCGCTATTATCCCTGAGCTTTGCCCTATTATCCCTGATCTCTGCCCTATTATCCCTCATCTCTGCCTTTATCCCTGAGCTCTGCCCTATTATCCCTGAGCTCTGCCCTATTATCCCTCATCTCTGCCCTATTATCCCTGAGCTCTGTCCTATAATCCCTCATCTCTGCCCTATAATCCCTGAGCTCTGCCCTATTATCCCTCATCTCTGCCCAATTATTCTTGAGCTCTGCCCTATTATCCCTGATTTCTGCCCTATTATCCCTCATCTCTGCCCTATTATCCCTGAGCTCTGTCCTATTATCCCACATCTCTGCCCTATTATCCCTGAGCTCTGCCCTATTACCTCAGGCTCCATCTGGCAGAGCTATATGTCATTGTCACCGAGCTCTACATACCATGACGAACGTTCCGGTTCTGACGGCGTCCCTTCATGTGGTGATCACCGGAGCGTCCCTGTGTCCCCGTGCTTGTGAGACTGTTGTTCCGTGACACTTTGTACTTTATGATAAATTTAGGTCGATGTTTTGTTTATTTATAAAAATATCAGAAATTCAAAAACATTTGTGATTTTCGATCTTTGAATAATTAACCCTTTAATTAATCCGCACACAAATAATCCACGTTCCCTCCTGTCGGCGCCGTCTGTAACACGTTCTTATGTGGTCGGATGTTAGAAGCTTTAGGCCGGCGGTGCACAACACGGGCGAGCGCCGTCACACGGACATCACTCGGACGTCACACGGACATCACACGGACGTCCACGGACATCACACGGACATCACACGGACGTCACACAGACATCACACGGACGTCACACGGACATCACACGGACGTCACACGGACATCACACGGACTTCACACGGACGTCACACAGACATCACACGGACGTCACACGGACATCACACGGACATCACACGGACGCTCACACGGACGTCACACGGACATCACACGGACATCACACGGACATCACACGGACGTCACACGGACATCACTCGGACGTCACACGGACATCACACGGACGTCACACGGACATCACACGGACATCACACGGACGTCACACGGACATCACACGGACGTCACACGGACATCACACGGACGTTACATGGACATCACACACGGACGTCACACGGACATCACACGGACGTTACATGGACATCACACGGACGTCACACACGGACGTCACACGGACATCACACGGACATCACTCGGACGTCACACGGACATCACACGGACGTCACACGGACATCACACGGACATCACACGGACGTCACACGGACATCACACGGACGTCACACGGACATCACACGGACGTTACAGGGACATCACACGGACGTCACACGGACATCACACGGACGTTACATGGACATCACACGGCCGTCACACGGACATCACACGGACGTTACATGGACATCACACGGACATCACACGGACGTCACACGGACATCACACGGACGTCACACGGACATCACACGGACGTCACACGGACATCACACGGACATCACACGGACGTCACACGGACGTCACACGGACATCACACGGACATCACACGGACATCACACGGACGTCACACGGACATCACTCGGACGTCACACGGACATCACACGGACGTCACACGGACATCACACGGACATCACACGGACATCACACGGACGTCACACGGACATCACACGGACTTCACACGGACGTCACACGGACATCACACGGACGTCACACGGACATCACACGGACGTTACATGGACATCACACGGACGTCACACGAACATCACACGGACGTTACATGGACATCACACGGACGTCACACGGACATCACACGGACGTTACATGGACATCACACGGACATCACACGGACATCACACGGACGTCACACGGACATCACACGGACGTCACACAGACATCACACGGACGTCACACGGACATCACACGGACATCACATGGACGTCACACGGACATCACACGGACGTCACACAGACATCACACGGACGTCACACGGACATCACACGGACATCACACGGACGTCACACGGACGTCACACGGACATCACACGGACATCACACGGACGTCACACACGGACGTCACAAGGACATCACTCGGACGTCAGACGGACATCACACGGACGTTACATGGACATCACACGGACATCACACGGACGTCACAAGGACATCACTCGGACGTCAGACGGACATCACACGGACGTTACAGGAACATCACACGGACATCACACGGACGTCACACAGACATCACACGGACATCACACGGACGTCACACGGACATCACACGGACGTCACACGGACATCATTCGGACGTCAGACGGACATCACACGGACGTCACACGGACATCACACGGACGTCACACGGACATCACACAGACGTCACACAGACATCACACGGACGTCACACGGACGTCACACGGACATCACACTGACGTCACACGGATGTCACACGGACGTCACACGTACGTCACTCGGACGTCACACGGATGTCACACTGACGTCACATGGATGTCACACTGATACATGGGTGGGAGGACATCGCCTCCTCACACTGCAGACGGACCCCCGTACAGAGGACACTCGTGTGACGCTCGCCCTGGAGACTCGGACCGATTTACCATACGTTTAGTGTGACCCCGGCCTTACAGGGAGGCCGTCAGCGGGTCTGGCCGGTGCGAGTCACAGCCGCCGCCTGTCAGGGCTGAGATGAGATGGAGCGTCCGATAATAATGTCTCTCTGCCCCCGACCTGCAAGTGATGAAACATAACTCTTATTACACTCCCCCGGGGGGCGGTCTGGTGCAGTAGGTGTCGGGGGTCCGGTGCGGTGGGTGTCGGGGGCGGTCCGGTGGGTGTCGGGGGCGGTCCGGTGCAGTAGTTTCGGGGGTCCGGTGCGGTGGGTGTCGGGGGCGGTCTGGTGCAGTAGGTGTCGGGGGTCCGGTGCGGTGGGTGTCGGTCCGGTGGGTGTCGGGGGCGGTCCGGTGCAGTAGTTTCGGGGGTCCGGTGCGGTGGGTGTCGAGGGCGGTCCAGTGCAGTAGGTGTCGGGGGTCCGATGCGGTGGGTGTCGGGGGGCGGTCCGGTGGGTGTCGGGGGCGGTCCAGTGCAGTACGTGTCGGGGGTCCGATGCGGTGGGTGTCGGGGGGCGGTCCGGTGGGTGTCGGGGGCGGTCCAGTGCAGTAGGTGTCGGGGGTCTGGTGCAGTGGGTGTCAGGGGGGCCGGTGCGGTGTGTGTCGGGGTCCGGTGCAGTGGGTGTCAGTCCGGTGGGTGTCAGGGTCCGGTCCGGTGGGTGTCGGGGGCGGTCCAGTGCAGTAGGTGTCGGGGGTCTGGTGCGGTGGGTGTCGGGGAGGCCGGTGCGGTGTGTGTCGGGGTCCGGTGCGGTGGGTGTCAGTCCGGTGGGTGTCAGGGGTCCGGTCCGGTGGGTGTCGGGGGCGGTCCAGTGCAGTAGGTGTCGGGGGTCCGGTGCGGTGGGTGTCGGGGGCGGTCCGCTGCGGCGGGTGTCGGAGGGGTCCGGTGCGGTGAGTGTCAGGGGTCCGGTCTGGTGGGTGTCGGGGGCGGTCCAGTACAGTAGGTGTCGGGGGTCCGGTGCAGTAGGTGGGTGTCGGGGGCGGTCCAGTGCAGTAGGTGTCGGGGGTCTGGTGCGGTGGGTGTCGGGGGCGGTCCAGTGCAGTAGGTGTCGGGGGTCTGGTACGGTGGGTGTCGGGGGGGCCGGTGCGGTGTGTGTCGGGGTCCAGTGCAGTGGGTGTCAGTCCAGTGGGTGTCAGGGGTCCGGTCCGGTGGGTGTCGGGGGCGGTCCAGTGCAGTAGGTGTCGGGGGTCTGGTGCGGTGGGTGTCGGGGGGGGCGGTGCGGTGTGTGTCGGGGTCCGGTGCGGTGGATGTCAGTCCGGTGGGTGTCAGGGGTCCGGTGCGGCGGGTGTCAGGGGGTCTGGTGCGGTGGGTGTAGGGGGTCTGGTCCGGTGGGTGTCGGTCCGGTGCGGTGTCGGTCCGGTGGGTATCAGGGGTCTGGTGCAGTGGGTGTTGGGGGTCCGGTGCGGTGGGTGACGGGGGGCGGTCCGGTGGGTGTCGGGGAACCGGTGCGGTGGGTGTCGGAGGGCGGTCCGGTGCGGCGGGTGTCGGGGGGCCCGGTGCGGTGGGTGTCGGGGTCCGGTGTGGTGGGTGTCGGGGGTCCGGTGCGTGTTGGGGGGCGGTCCGGTGCGACGGGTGTCGGGGGGTCCGGTGCGGCGGGTGTCGGGGGGGTGGTTCGGTCCGGTGGGTGTCGAGGGGTCCGGTGCGGTGGGTGTCGGGGGGGTCCGGTGCGGTGGGTCTCGGGGTCCGGTGTGGTGAGTGTCGGGGGTCCGGTGCGGTGGGTGTCGGGGGTCCGGTGCGGTGGGTGTTGGGGGTCCGGTCCGGTGGGTGTCGGGGGTCCGGTGCGGTGGGTGTCGGGGGTGCGGTCTGGTGCGGTGGGTGTCGGGATCCGGTGCGGTGGGTGTCGGGGTCCGGTCCGGTGGGTGTCTGGGGGGGTCCGGTGCAGTGGGTGTCAGGGGGGGTCCGGTGCGGCGGGTGTCCGGTGCGGTGGGTGTCGGGGGGTCCGATGTGGTGGGTGTCGGGGGGGCGGTCCGGTGGGTATCGGGGGTCCGGTGCGGTGGGTGTCGGGGGGGCGGTCTGGTGCGGTGGGTGTCGGAGGGCGGTCCGGTGGGTGTCGGGGGGGCGGTCCGGTGCAGTGGGTGTCGGGGGTCCAGTGCGGTGGGTGTCGGGGGGGAAGTCCGGTCCGGGGTGTCGGCGGGCGGTCCGGTAGGTGTCGGGGGGGCGGTCTGGTGCGGTGGTTGTCGGGGGGCGGTCCGGTGGGTGTCGGGGCGCGGTCCGGTGGGTATCGGGGGAAGGTCAGGTGTGGTGGGTGTCGCGGGTCCAGTGCGGTGGGTATCGGGGGGAAGGTCCGGTGTGGTGGGTGTCGTGGGTCCAGTGCGGTGGGTGTCGGGGCACGGTCCGGTCCGGTGGGTATCAGGGGAAAGGTCCGGTGTGGTGGGTGTCGTGGGTCCAGTGCGGTGGGTGTCGGGGCGCGGTCCGGTCCGGTGGGTATCGGGGGGAAGGTCCGGTGTGGTGGGTGTCGCGGGTCCAGCGTCTCCCATCTTCTTGTGATGCCGCCCTCGTGCATCATCCACACAGGCTCCCGGCATCGCGCTCCAGCGCAGGCACACCTATCTGCCCTGTCGAGGACACAGCAAAGTCCTGCAGTGCGCAAGCGCCAGGAGCGGATGATGCAGGGTCGCATCATGCACACAAAGCACGCAGGAGGGCGGCACCACAAGAAGATGGGAGGCGCCGGACCCCGACACCCACTGGACCACCCCCCGGACACCCACCGCACCGGACCCCCCGACACCCGCCGCACAGGACCCCCCGACACCCACCGCACCGGACCCCCCCGACACCCACCGGACCGCCCCCCCAACACCCACCGCACAAGACCCCCGACACCCACCGGACCGCCCCCTGACACCCACCGCACTGGACCGCTCCCTCGACACCCACCGCACCAGACCACCGACACCCACCGGACCGTCCCCCGACACCCACCACACCGGACCGCCCCCCGACACCCACCGCACCGACAGCCACCGCACTGGACTGCCCCCCCGACACCCACCGCACCGGACCGCCCCCTGACACCCACCGCACCGCCCCCCGACACCCACCACACCGACATCCACCGCACCGGATCGCCGCCTGACACCCACCGGACTGGACCGACACCCACAGCACCGGACCGCCACCCGACACCCACCGCACCGACACCCACCGCACCAGACCGCCCCCCAACACCCACCGCACCGGACCCCCGGGGGAGTGTAATAAAACGTATTTTTCTTCTCTTGCAGGTCGGGGCAGATATACGGCATCATTATAGGACGCTCCATACAGGGCGGTGACTCCGGCCGCCCGCTGACCGCCTCCCGGGATCACGGCAGCTGCAATCTCTCATTTTTTCAAGGAAATTAATGTCTTATTTTAGGGACCTGTTCAGTTTTGAAGTGATAATGGGGGTCCTACATACCGGAAACCCCCGAAAGTGATATTTAAAAAACAGCCCCCTCAACATATCCAGAACTGCTGTCTCAGGACTTGGCATTATTATCACATGGCTCTGCATTATTATCTCAGGACTCTGTATTATTATCTCAGACCTCTGCATTATTATCTCAGGACTCTGTATTATTATCTCAGACCTCTGCATTATTATCTCAGGACTCTGCATTATTATCTCAGGACTTTGCATTATAGCCTAAGGCTCTGCATTATTATCTCAGGACTCTGTATTATTATCTCAGACCTCTGCATTATTATCTCAGGACTTTGCATTATAGCCTAAGGCTCTGCATTATTATCTCAGGACTCTGTATTATTATCTCAGACCTCTGCATTATTATCTCAGGACTTTGCATTATAGCCTAAGGCTCTGCATTATTATCTCAGGACTCTGCATTATCTCAGGGCTTCGCCTTATTATCTCAGGGCTATGCATTATTATATCGGGGCTTTGCATTATAATCTGAGGCTCTGAATTATTATCTCAGGACTCTGCATTATTATCTCAGGGTTATGAATTATTACATCAGGGCTCTGCATAATATCAGGGCTGTGTTATTATCTAAGAGCTCTGTATTATTACCTCAGGCTCTGCATTATCTCAGGGCTCTGCCTTATTATCTCATTGCTCCGCATTATTATCTCAGGACTTTGCATTATAATCTAAGGCTCTGCATTATTATCTCAGGACTCTGCATTATTATCTCTGGGTTATGGATTATTATATCAGGGCTCTGCATTATAATATCAGGGCTGTGTTATTATCTAAGAGCTCTGTATTATTATCCCAGGACTCTGCATAATTACTTTTGTGCTCTGGATTATTATTTCAGGGACATCGATCATTTTTTATGGGTCAGGGTTACTACCTCAGCGCTCTAGATAATTATAACAGATCTCTACATTATTATCTCTGGGCTCTGCTTTATTATCTCCGGGCTTTGTGTTACTTTTGCAGTAAGTGACATTATGACTTCAGGGCAAGTAATATTATCTCAGTGCTCTGTATGATTTTATCAGGGCTCTTGATATTATCTCAGGGAAAGATCTAGAATAAAACCTTGGAGCGCGCTATTTACAAGACTGAACGCGTGGATCCAGATGGCGTCTGCGACCTCACGCTGAACCGATCACTGGGCCCCTGCTTACAGCCTTAGAGGTGCGACACCGTGCGCCAACCACCATCACCATGACAACGCACCAGCATCTGTGCTGCTCCACAGGGCTCTGCATTATTATCTCAGCACTCTGCATTATTGTACCGGGCTAGTGATATTATTCCAGGGTCCTGCAGTTTCATCTCAGGGATCTGGATTATTTTAGTGTTTAGTATTATTATCTCAAGTTCTGGAATATTACTTCATGGCTCTGGATTATTATCTCAGGGCTCTGGATTATTATCTCAGGGCTCTGGATTATTACCACATTTCCAGGTCCTATTTTTGCTGCCATCTATCACGCTCATGGCTGATGAGGAGGCTTTATTAGCTCAGGATTTTGACGCTCAGCCTCGATGTGCGTGATGGCGGCCACATTGGTCGTCTCCCACCTCTACAACAAATCCATGAGACATGGCAGAAGACGAGTCCCCAATCTTCACAGATCACCCTCAGCTGATGGATCCAAGGAGCGGCGGGCGCTCAGCCCCGGACACAGACTTCTGCTGTGACACGCAGAGTTCAGAAAAATGTCCAGACTAATACACTGCAGCGAACCCTCAGCTGCCAGAAGTATTAGATCCGTGAGGGTGTCTAGCCTCTAGATATCATCAATTCAGTCACAGCAAGCAGAGATCCTGAAAATGGTGGAGACCACAGTGTCACACATGAGCCCCCGGTGTCAGACATGAGCCCACGGTGTCAGACATGAGCCCACGGTGTCAGACATGAGCCCACGGTGTCAGACATGAGCCCACGGTGTCAGACATGAGCCCACGGTGTCAGACATGAGCCCACGGTGTCACACATGAGCCCACGGTGTCACATATGAGCCCCTGGTGTCAGACATGAGCCCACGGTATCACACATGAGCCCACGGTGTCACATATGAGCCCCTGGTGTCAGACATGAGCCCACGGTGTCACATATGAGCCCCAGGTGTCAGACATGAGCCCGAGCCTATGGTGTCAGACATGAGCCCACAGTGTCAGACATGAGCCCACGGTGTCAGACATGAGCCCCCGGTGTCAGACATGAGCCCGAGCCTATGGTGTCAGACATGAGCCCACAGTGTCAGACATGAGCCCACGGTGTCACACATGAGCCCCCGGTGTCAGACATGAGCCCACGGTGTCAGACATGAGCCCACGGTGTCAGACATGAGCCCACGGTGTCAGACATGAGCCCACGGTGTCAGACATGAGCCCACGGTGTCACACATGAGCCCACGGTGTCACATATGAGCCCCTGGTGTCAGACATGAGCCCACGGTATCACACATGAGCCCACGGTGTCACATATGAGCCCCTGGTGTCAGACATGAGCCCACGGTGTCACATATGAGCCCCAGGTGTCAGACATGAGCCCGAGCCTATGGTGTCAGACATGAGCCCACAGTGTCAGACATGAGCCCACGGTGTCAGACATGAGCCCCCGGTGTCAGACATGAGCCCGAGCCTATGGTGTCAGACATGAGCCCACAGTGTCAGACATGAGCCCACGGTGTCAGACATGAGCCCCCGGTGTCAGATATGAGCCCGAGCCTATGGTGTCAGACATGAGCCCACAGTGTCAGACATGAGCCCACGGTGTCAGACATGAGCCCCGGTGTCAGACATGAGCCCACGGTGTCAGACATGAGCCCCCGGTGTCAGACATGAGCCCACGGTGTCAGACATGAGCCTGAGCCTATGGTGTCAGACATGAGCCCACAGTGTCAGACATGAGCCCACGGTGTCAGACATGAGCCCCCGGTGTCAGATATGAGCCCGAGCCTATGGTGTCAGACATGAGCCCACAGTGTCAGACATGAGCCCACGGTGTCAGACATGAGCCCCCGGTGTCAGATATGAGCCCGAGCCTATGGTGTCAGACATGAGCCCACAGTGTCAGACATGAGCCCACGGTGTCAGACATGAGCCCCCGGTGTCAGACATGAGCCCACGGTGTCAGACATGAGCCCCCGGTGTCAGACATGAGCCCACGGTGTCAGACATGAGCCCGAGCCTATGGTGTCAGACATGAGCCCCCGGTGTCACACATGAGCCCGAGCCTATGGTGTCAGACATGAGCCCACGGTGTCAGACATGAGCCCACAGTGTCAGACATGAGCCCACGGTGTCAGACATGAGCCCCCGGTGTCAAACATGAGCCCACGGTATCAGACATGAGCCCACGGTCTCAGACATGAGCCCAGTGTCACACATGATGTCATGTGTGCATCGCCACGAAGATCGTCGCGGTTGCACATTCTGACTTCTCACAGCTGAGTTGCTGTTTCTTTGTGTTTGGCAGTTAGGGAGTTAATTCTGTCTGTGCTCGGTTCTGGGACTGGGTGCAGTTTTCTCCCGGCTGCAATTAATTATTTGTTGATTGGTTTCCTTTAAATCTCTGGTTGTCTGTGTTGGGAGTTGCCAGTGAAATTCTTCATGCAGACCACAGATAGGATTGTATCTGTATAGACTTAAGTTAAAGAGCTCCTTAGTTGTTTTAAGCTCACCTTGCTTAGAGTTTAATATCCCAGATCATTTATGTTCCTTCTGTGTTTGAGTGTGTATGCAAGTCTGTGTTTTCTCCAGTCTGTCTTATATGTCTAATCTGTGTATTTAGCAGAGATCAGCCCATATCCCTTTGGTGGTAATCAGAATCCTTCTTAGGACTGATTACAGGGTTCAGGGACTGATAGGAGACAGGGTTAGGCTGGAGACTTGGACCTCTGAACCATTATCAGTACCTCCAAGGTGAGGGATTAGTTAGGACCCCAGTTTAGGGTCAGGTTAGACCCCGGTCCTCCTCTTTCCTGTGACAGTGTATCAAGTCCTCAAGATTAACCCTGAGTTCAACGGATATCGTGTCAGGTAAATCTATTCTATATTTACATGCTGATGTTGCTATACTAGTTGTTGTATAGAGTGTTGTTCCTGTATTAATAGTTTACTGACATTGTATTCATATCATTAGACAGCGTGACATTTTCACTGGCCCATAAAATTATTCCCAGTTACCATGGATCCAGTAGCCCAGCTGGCTCTGCAGTTGCAGGGATTATCCATGGAGCTGACGGACATTAAGTCCAAAGTTTTGTCTCCCCTGGAGCAAACCAGATTTGAAACTAAAGTAGCTCTCCCGGACAGGTTCACTGGTGGGCAAGACAAATTTTTCACCTTCCGGGAGGCATGTAAATTGTATTTTCGGCTTCGGCCTCGATCATCAGGGAGTGAAGAGCAGAGAGTGGGAATTGTTATCTCGCTCCTACAAGGGGACCCTCAATCCTGGGCCTTCTCCCTTCCTCCGGGATCCCGGCTCTACAGTCTGTAGATCGATTTTTTTACTGCCCTGGGTTTGGTATATGATGACCCAGATCGGGTCTCTCTTGCTGAGACAAAATTACGTAAGATACAGCAGGGAGATCGTCCGGCGGAGGAATTTGCTTCTGAGTTCCGTAGATGGGCTACAGATACTCAGTGGAATGACCCAGCTCTTAGGAGCCAGTTTTGTCATGGGCTTTCTGACAAATTAAATGACGTTTTGGCTCAGTATGATTCTCCTCCATCACTGGAGGCTGCTATGGCCTTAGCTATCCGTACTGATAGACGGCTCCGGGAGAGGTGCGAGGTAACTCCGCCCCTGTTGTTACTCCACCTACTACTAAAGTCCCTTATGTTGAGGTTCCCCTTGTCTGTTCAGAGGAGCCTATGCAGTTGGGAGGGACATCATTTCGTAGGAGGGGATTGGCGGTACGCCGCAGGACTAGAAGGTGTTTCTTCTGCGGGAAAGAGGGACATTTTGTTGGGGGATGTCCATCCCGTGCCTTGTTGAGCCAAAAGTTGCCGGAAAACTGTTAATCCCAGGTTGTGTGGTGGACGACAATCTGGGAGTATGTATTTCGTCCGCTAGTTCTTCTCAGTTCCTTGTACCAGTGGAGGTGGTAGTTGGTACGAGAGTGGAGAGATTGTCTGTTCTTCTTGATAGTGGGTCCGGGGCTAATCTGGTTGACGCTCAGTTTGCTCAGGCTCAAGGTATGCATCTGAGTGTATTGGTCAAACCGATCCCTATATTCTCCATTGACGCCAGGCCTCTCGGCCAAGGTAGCTTTGTTCATGAGGTTCATAACATTGACCTTCGAGTAGGGGCATTACATAGGGAACTATTATCTTGTTATGTGTTGGAGGGTCTACCTACTCCTATTGTGTTGGGACTTCCTTGGTTGGTTAAACATAACCCTGTGATTAATTGGCAGTCCAGAGATATAAGCCAATGGGGGGAGTTTTGCAAAAGTAACTGCATGAACACAGTCATTAGTGCGGTCGTGCCTAGTACATTGCCTCCTTTTTTGGAGGACTTTGGGGATGTGTTCTCTGAGGAGGGGTGTCAGGAGTTGCCTCCTCATCGCGTGTATGACTGCTCTATTAATTTACTTCCTGATGCTAAGTTACCTAAAGCTAGGTTATATAACCTTTCTGGTCCTGAGAGGCAGGCTATGAAAGATTATATTTCTGAAAGTCTGGCCAAAGGGCATATTAGACCTTCATCTTCCCCTGTGGCCGCGGGGTTCTTCTTTGTGAAGAAAAAAGATGGAGGCCTACGCCCTTGCTTGGATTTCCGCGAACTTAATTGGATTACTGTTCGAGATCCGTATCCGCTCCCTCTTATTCCTGATCTCTTCAATCAAATTGTTGGCGCCAAATGGTTCTCTAAATTGGATCTCAGGGGGGCGTATAATCTGATTAGGATAAAAGAGGGGATGAGTGGAAAACGGCGTTTAACACGCCGGAGGGACATTATGAGAACCTAGTCATGCCTTTTGGTCTGACTACTGCACCAGCAGTATTCCAACATTTTGTTAATGACATTTTTCGTCACCTTGTGGGGCTGTTTGTGGTCGTATATTTGGATGACATTTTAATTTACTCACCAGATCTTGTGTCTCACCAGGAGCATGTGAGACAGGTGTTGCAGATCTTGCGAGACAATAAACTATACGCCAAACTGGAGAAGTGTGTATTCGCCGTACAGGAACTTCAGTTTTTGGGTTTTTGGTATCAGCCTCCGGTTTCCGTATGGACCCTGAAAAGGTGAGAGCAGTGCTTGAATGGGATCAGCCAGGGGATCTTAAGGCTCTGCAGCGTTTTTTGGGGTTTGCTAACTACTACCGGAAATTTATTTGTAATTTCTCATCTGTCGTCAAACCTCTCACTGACATGACAAGAAAAGGGACGGATTTTTCTAAATGGTCGGACAAAGCTTGCCAAGCCTTTTCCTCTTTGAAGAAATGTTTTGCTTCGGCACCCGTTCTCATCCAACCAGATACATCACAGCCGTTCATTGTGGAGGTGGATGCGTCTGACGTAGGGGTGGGTGCAATATTGTCCCAGGGTCCGTCCCCTGGTAAATGGCATCCGTGCGCTTTCTTTTCTAAAAAATTGTCGTCCGCCGAAAGGAATTATGATATCGGCAATAGGGAACTTTTGGCCATTAAGTTGGCTTTTGAAGAATGGCGTCACTTTTTGGAGGGGGCAGTCCACCCGGTCACCGTCATTACTGATCACAAGAACCTGCTGTATTTGGAATCTGCTAAGCGTCTGAATTCCAGACAAGCTCGATGGTCGTTGTTTTTTACCAGGTTTAATTTTGTTGTCACTTATCGCCCTGGATCTAAGAATGTTAAGGCGGATGCCTTGTCTCGCAGTTTCCCAGGGGCCGGGAAAATGGATGACCCGATTCCTATCCTTCAGGAGGGGGTGGTAGTGTCGGCTGTATGTTCTGAGCTTGAGGAGGAGGTGTTAGAGGTTCAGGGGGACGCCCCTGCAGGACCTCCAGGGAGACTGTTTGTCCCAAATCAGTTGAGACAAAAGGTTATTGAGGCACATCATAATTCTGCTCTAGCAGGACATCCAGGGAGTAAGGCTACTTTAGATCTCCTTTCTCGCCGGTTTTGGTGGCCTAATGCTATAAAGATGTTATAACTTTTGTCGCGTCCTGTGGGGTTTGTGCTCGCTCTAAGACCCCTCATACCCGTCCGTCTGGGACCCTCTTACCCTTGAAACTTCCGGAGCGTCCATGGACTTATTTGTCTATGGACTTCATCACGGACCTTCCTCCGTCGTCAGGGAAGACTGTCATACTGGTGGTTGTTGACAGGTTCAGTAAGATGGCACATTTCGTTGCTCTTCCTGCACTCCCTAATGCTAAAACTCTGGCGCAGGTGTTCATTAGGGAGATCGTTAGACTTCATGGGTTGCCTTCTGATGTGGTGTCAGATAGGGGGTCTCAGTTTGTGTCTAAATTCTGGAGGGCATTTTGTTTACGTCGGGGGATGCAATTGTCATTTTCCTCGGCTTTTCATCCGCAGACCAATGGTCAGACAGAGCGTCTGAATCAGAGCTTAGAGACATATCTCCGGTGTTTTGTCTCAGAGAACCAGGAGGACTGGTCTTCTTTCTTTCCTCTGGCAGAGTTCGCTCTTAACAACAGGCGGAGCGAGTCCACTGGTAAGTCCCCGTTTTTTGGGGCATATGGTTTTCATCCCCAGTTTTGTACTTTCAATGGGGGGGGCCCTTCTGGGGTTCCTGAGGAGGAGCGTTTCTCGTCGTCACTTGCTTCAGTGTGGAGAGGTGTATTGAATAATCTGAGTGCTATGGGGAACCGTTATAAACGTATGGCTGATAGGAGGAGAGTTTCTGGTCCAGATCTTAATGTGAACGATCTGGTATGGTTGTCTACCAGGAATATAAAACTTAAAGTTCCCTCCTGGAAGCTGGGCCCCAGATTCATCGGGCCGTACAGGATCAGTTCTATAATTAATCCTGTGGCATTTCGTCTGGACCTCCCTCCTACGTTTAAAATTCATAATGTGTTCCACAAGTCATTACTTAAGAGGTACGTGGCACCAGTCATACCGTCACCTCTACCTCCTCCTCCAGTGGTGGTCAATGGTAACTTGGGAGTTTCAAGTGTCAAAGATCATTGACTCACGTCTGAATCGCCGGTCCCTTCAGTACTTGGTGCATTGGAAGGGGTATGGTCCAGAGGAGAGGACGTGGGTTCCTGCGTCTGACATTAACGCAGATCGTTTGGTGCGGACCTTCCACAGAACTCACCCGGGCAAACCTGGTCATGAGGGTCCGGAGGCCCTCGTAGAAGGGGGGGTACTGTCATGTGTGCATCGCCACGAAGATTGTCGCGGTTGCACATTCTGACTTCTCACAGCTGAGTTGCTGTTTCTTTGTGTTTGGCAGTTAGGGAGTTAATTCTGTCTGTGCTCAGTTCTGGGACTGGGTGCAGTTTTCTCCCGGCTGCAATTAATTATTTGTTGATTGGTTTCCTTTAAATCTCTGGTTGTCTGTGTTGGGAGTTGCCAGTGAAATTCTTCATGCAGACCACAGATAGGATTGTATCTGTATAGACTTAAGTTAAAGAGCTCCTTAGTTGTTTTAAGCTCAACTTGCTTAGAGTTTAATATCCCAGATCATTTATGTTCCTTCTGTGTTTGAGTGTGTATGCAAGTCTGTGTTTTCTCCAGTCTGTCTTACATGTCTAATCTGTGTATTTAGCAGAGATCAGCCCATATCCCTTTGGTGGTAATCAGAATCCTTCTTAGGACTGATTACAGGGTTCAGGGACTGATAGGAGACAGGGTTAGGCTGGAGACTTGGACCTCTGAACCATTATCAGTACCTCCAAGGTGAGGGATTAGTTAGGACCCAGTTTAGGGTCAGGTTAGACCCCGGTCCTCCTCTTTCCTGTGACAGTGTATCAAGTCCTCAAGATTAACCCTGAGTTCAACGGATATCGTGTCAGGTAAATCTATTCTATATTTACATGCTGATGTTGCTAATCTATATGTTGTATAGAGTGTTGTTCTTTTAAGAATAGTTTACTGACATCGTACACGTATCATAAGACCGCGTGACACATGAGCCCCCGGTGTCAGACATGAGCCCCCGGTGTCAGACATGAGCCCGAGCCTATGGTGTCAGACATGAGCCCCCGGTGTCAGACATGAGCCCACAGTGTCAGACATGAGCCCATGGTGTCACACATGAGCCCCCGGTGTCACAAATGAGCCCGAGCCTATGGTGTCAGACATGAGCCCACAGTGTCAGACATGAGCCCACGGTGTCAAACATGAGCCCACGGTGTCAGACATGAGCCCACGGTCTCAGACATGAGCCCAGTGTCACACATGAGCCCCCGGTGTCAGACATGAGCCCGAGCCTATGGTGTCAGACATGAGCCCACAGTGTCAGACATGAGCCCACGTTGTCAGACATGAGCCCACGGTGTCAGACATGAGCGCAGCATGGTGTCAGACATGAGCCCACGGTGTCAGACATGAGCCCAAGGCCACAGTGTCCGACATGAGACCACAGTGTCAGACATGAGCCCCTGGTGTCAGACATGAGCCCGAGCCTATGGTGTCAGACATGAGCCCCCGGTGTCAGACATGAGCCCGAGCCTATGGTGTCAGACATGAGCCCACAGTGTCAGACATGAGCCCACGGTGTCAGACATGAGCCCACGGTGTCACACATGAGCCCCCGGTGTCACAAATGAGCCCGAGCCTATGGTGTCAGACATGAGCCCACGGTGTCAGACATGAGCCCACGGTCTCAGACATGAGCCCAGTGTCACACATGAGCCCCCGGTGTCAGACATGAGCCCGAGCCTATGGTGTCAGACATGAGCCCACAGTGTCAGACATGAGCCCGAGCCTATGGTGTCAGACATGAGCCCCGGTGTCAGACATGAGCCCGAGCCTATGGTGTCAGACATGAGCCCACAGTGTCAGACATGAGCCCACGGTGTCACACATGAGCCCCCGGTGTCACAAATGAGCCCGAGCCTATGGTGTCAGACATGAGCCCACAGTGTCAGACATGAGCCCACGGTGTCAAACATGAGCCCCGGTGTCAGACATGAGCCCACGGTCTCAGACATGAGCCCAGTGTCACACATGAGCCCCGGTGTCAGACATGAGCCGAGCTATGGTGTCAGACATGAGCCCACAGTGTCAGACATGAGCCCACGGTGTCAGACATGAGCGCAGCATGGTGTCAGACATGAGCCCACGGTGTCAGACATGAGCCCGAGCCTATGGTGTCAGACATGAGCCCCGTGTGTCAGACATGAGCCCGAGCCTATGGTGTCAGACATGAGCCCACAGTGTCAGACATGAGCCACGGTGTCAGACATGAGCCGAGCCTATGGTGTCAGACATGAGCCCCGGTGTCAGACATGAGCCGAGCCTATGGTGTCAGACATGAGCCCACAGTGTCAGACATGAGCCCACGGTGTCAGACATGAGCCCACGGTGTCAGACATGAGCGCAGCATGGTGTCAGACATGAGCCCACGGTGTCAGACATGAGCCCGAGGCCACAGTGTCAGACATGAGACCACAGTGTCAGACATGAGCCCACGGTGTCAGACATGAGCCCGAGGCCACAGTGTCAGACATGAGACCACAGTGTCAGACATGAGCCCGAGGCCACAGTGTCAGACATGAGCCCCCGGTGTCAGACATGAGCCGGCTGTCTGGCCCTGATCCTTACCCATGAAGTAGGCGGCCGTCTTGCAGATGACTTCTCCAAAGATAAAGTTCCCCAAGAGGTTGGGGATGAGGGTGAAGGGCATGCACAGCAGGGACACCATGATGTCGCTGACAGCCAGTGACAGCAGGAAGCAGTTAGTGACAGTGTGCAGCCGCTTGTTCATCAGCAGCACGATGATGATGAGAGTATTCCCGAAGACGCTGAGCAGGAAGATCAGGCAGTAAAGGACGATCCGCACCCAGTTCAGGTCTGAAAAAGAGGAGACATCTGTCACCGAGGACGGAGATCTGTGCCACACGCTCCACTCACCTCCAGAGCTGCGCTCACTATTCTACTGTTACATCGTGTCTTATCCTCCAGTCACCTCCAGAGCTGCACTCACTATTCTACTGTTACATCGTGTCTTATCCTCCAGTCACCTCCAGAGCTGCACTCACTATTCTGCTGTTACATCGTGTCTTATCCTCCAGTCCCCTCCAGAGCTGCACTCACTATTCTGCTGTTACATCATGTCTTATCCTCCAGTCACCTCTAGAGCTGCAGTCACTATTCTGCTGTTACATTGTGTCTTATCCTCCAGTCACCTCCAGAGCTGCACTCACTATTCTGCTGTTACATTGTGTCTTATCCTCCAGTCACCTCCAGAGCTGCGCTCACTATTCTGCTGTTACATCGTGTCTTATCCTCCAGTCCCTCCAGAGCTGCACTCACTATTCTGCTGTTACATCATGTCTTATCCTCCAGTCACCTCCAGAGCTGCACTCACTATTCTGCTGTTACATCCTGTCTTATCCTCCAGTCACCTCCAGAGCTGCAGTCACTATTCTGCTGTTACATCTTATCCTCCAGTCACCTCCAGAGCTGCACTCACTATTCTGCTTTTACATCATGTCTTATCCTCAAGTCACCTCCAGAGCTGCATTCACTATTCTGCTGTTACATCGCGTCTTATCCTCCAGTCACCTCCAGAGCTGCACTCACTATTCTGCTGTTACATCGTGTCTTATCCTCCATCATCTCCAGAGCTGCAGTCACTATTGTGCTGTTACATTGTCTTATCCTCCTGTCACCTCCAGAGCTGCACTCACTATTCTGCTGTTACATCGTGTCTTATCCTCCAGTCACCTCCAGAGCTGCAGTCACTATTCTGCTGTTACATCGTGTCTTATCCTCCAGTCACCTCCAGAGCTGCAGTCACTATTCTGCTGTTACATCATGTCTTATCCTCCAGTCACCTCCAGAGCTGCAGTCACTATTCTGCTGTTACATCGTGTCTTATCCTCAGTCACCTCCAGAGCTGCAGCCACTATTCTGCTGTTACATCGTGTCTTATCCTCCAGTCACCTCCAGAGCTGCGCTCACTATTCTGCTGTTACATCGTGTCTTATCCTCCAGTCACATCCAGAGCTGCAGTCACTATTCTGCTGTTACATCGTGTCTTATCCTCTAGTCACCTCCAGAGCTGCACTCACTATTCTGCTGTTACATCGTGTCTTATCCTCCAGTCACCTCCAGAGCTGCAGTCACTATTCTGCTGTTACATCGTGTCTTATCCTCCAGTCACCTCCAGAGCTGCACTTACTATTCTGCTGTTACATCGTGTCTTATCCTCCAGTCACCTCCAGAGCTGCAGCCACTATTCTGCTGTTACATCGTGTCTTATCCTCCAGTCACCTCCAGAGCTGCACTTACTATTCTGCTGTTACATCGTGTCTTATCCTCCAGTCACCTCCAGAGCTGCAGTCACTATTCTACTGTTACATCGTGTCTTATCCTCCAGTCACTCCAGAGCTGCAGTCACTATTCTGCTCTTACATCGTGTCTTATCCTCCAGTCACCTCCAGAGCTGCAGCCACTATTCTGCTGTTACATCGTGTCTTATCCTCCAGTCACCTCCAGAGCTGCACTTACTATTCTGCTGTTACATCGTGTCTTATCCTCCAGTCACCTCCAGAGCTGCAGCACTATTCTGCTGTTACATCGTGTCTTATCCTCCAGTCACCTCCAGAGCTGCACTTACTATTCTGCTGTTACATCGTGTCTTATCCTCCAGTCACCTCCAGAGCTGCAGTCACTATTCTACTGTTACATCGTGTCTTATCCTCCGTCACCTCCAGAGCTGCAGCCACTATTCTGCTGTTACATCGTGTCTTATCCTCCAGTCACCTCCAGAGCTGCACTTACTATTCTGCTGTTACATCGTGTCTTATCCTCCAGTCACCTCCAGAGCTGCACTCACTATTCTGCTGTTACATCATGTCTTATCCTCCAGTCACCTCCAGAGCTGCAGTCACTATTCTGCTGTTACATCGTGTCTTATCCTCCAGTCACCTCCAAAGCTGCAGCACTATTCTGCTGTTACATCGTGTCTTATCCTCCAGTCACCTCCAGAGCTGCACTACTATTCTGCTGTTACATCGTGTCTTATCCTCCAGTCACCTCCAGAGCTGCACTCACTATTCTGCTGTTACATCATGTCTTATCCTCCAGTCACCTCCAGAGCTGCAGTCACTATTCTGCTGTTACATCGTGTCTTATCCTCCAGTCACCTCCAAGCTGCAGTCACTATTCTGCTGTTACATCGTGTCTTATACTCCAGTCACCTCAGAGCTGCAGTCACATTCTGCTGTTACATCGTGTCTTATCCTCCAGTCATCTCCAGAGCTGCACCACTATTCTGCTGTTACATTGTGTCTTATCCTCCAGTCACCTCCAGAGCTGCGCTCACTATTCTGCTGTTACATCGTGTCTTATCCTCCAGTCACCTCCAGAGCTGCACTCACTATTCTGCTGTTACATCGTGTCTTATCCTCCAGTCACCTCCAGAGCTGCAGTCACTATTCTGCTGTTACATCAGTCTTATCCTCCTGTCACCTCCAGAGCTGCACTCACTATTCTGCTGTTACATCGTGTCTTATCCTCCAGTCACCTCCAGAGCTGCAGTCACTATTCTGCTGTTACATCGTGTCTTATCCTCCAGTCACCTCCAGAGCTGCACTTACTATTCTGCTGTTACATCGTGTCTTATCCTCCAGTCACCTCCAGAGCTGCAGTCACTATTCTGCTGTTACATCGTGTCTTATCCTCCAGTCACCTCCAAAGCTGCAGTCACTATTCTGCTGTTACATCGTGTCTTATCCTCCAGTCACCTCCAAGCTGCACTCACTACTCTCTGTTTCATCGTGTCTTATCCTCCATCACCTCCAGAGCTGCGTCACTATTTCTGCTGTTACATCGTGTCTTATCCTCCAGTCACCTCCAGAGCTGCAGTCACTATTCTGCTGTTACATCGTGTCTAATCCTCCAGTCACCTCCAGAGCTGCAGTCACTATTCTGCTGTTACATCATGTCTTATCCTCTAGTCACCTCCAGAGCTGCAGTCACTACTTCTACTGTTACATCATGTCTTATCCTCCAGTCACCTCCAGAGCTGCACTCACTATTCTGCTGTTACATTTGTCTTATCTCGTCACCTCCAGAGCTGCAGTCACTATTCTGCTGTTACATCATGTCTTATCCTCTAGTCACCTCCAGAGCTGCAGTCAATATTCTGCTGTTACATCATGTGTTATCCCCAGTCACCTCCAGAGCTGCAGTCACTATTCTATCACTATCGGCGATGTATTCGGTGGAGGTGTAGTTGCTGATGTACACAGGTCAGATTCACATTGCACTGTCGGTGGTCTCCACCGTTCTGGGGTCACCGTGTCTCATGTGGTTGGAAGCTCCAGGCTGCACTTTTCGTGACCAATCGCTGGGAGTTGCGGCCGAGTAATCAAAGCTCATTCCTAAGTATCGGCTCGAGCCTCATGTATCTGTGCAGCCAGTGTGCGAGGACGGCCAACAGGAGAGGTGAGAAAGCTGAGCCCCAGGAGACCAGCCCCCCTAGCCCCAGATGACGGCCCACCTAGCCCCAGATGACGGCGCCCCCTAGCCCCAGATGACGGCGCCCCCCTAGCCCCAGATGACGCGCCCCCTAGCCCCAGATGACGGCGCCCACCTAGCCCCAGATGACGGCGCCCCACCTAGCCCCAGATGATCGGCGCCACCCTAGCCCCAGATGACGCGCCCCCCTAGCCCCAGATGACGGGCCCCTAGCCCAGATGCGGCGCCCCTAGCCCCAGATGACGGCAGCCCCCTAGCCCCAGATAGACGGCGCCATCCTAGCCCCAGGTGACCGGCCCCCCTAGCCCCAGGAGACCGGCCCCCCTAGCCCCAGATGACGGCGCCCCCCTAGCCCCAGATGACGGCGCCCCCCTAGCCCCAGATGACGGCGCCCCCCTAGCCCCAGATGACGGCGCCCGCCTAGCCCAGATGACGGCGCCCCCCTAGCCCAGATGACGGCGCCCCCCTAGCCCAAGATCAGATAACGGCGCCTCCCTTGCCCCAGGTGACCGGCCCCCCTAGCCCCAGATGACGGCGCCCCTAGCCCAGTGACGGCGCCCACCTAGCCAGATGACGGCGCCCCCTAGCCCCAGATGACGGCGCCCCCCTAGCCCCAGATGACGGCGCCCGCCTAGCCCCAGATGACGGCGCCCCCCTAGCCCCAGATGACGGCGCCCCCTAGCCCACAGATACGGCGCCCCTAGCCCAATGAGCGCCCCTAGCCCCAGATGACGGCGCCCCCTACCCTAGTGCGGCGCCCACACCCAGATGACGGCGCCCCCTAGCCCAGATGACGGCCCCCCTAGCCCCAGATGACGGCGCCCATCCCAATGGCGCCCCTAGCCAGTGACGCGCCCCCCTAGCCCCAGATGACGGCGCCCCCCTAGCCCAAAATGAGGGCGCCCCGCCTAGCCCCAATCAGATAACGGCGCCTCCCTTGCCCCAGGTGACCAGCCCCCTTAGCCCCAGATGACGGGCCCGCCTAGCCCAAGATGAGGGCGCCCGCCTAGCTCCAGATCAGATAACGGCGCCTCCCTTGCCCCAGGTGACCAGCCCCCCTAGCCCCAGATGACGGAGCCGCCTAGTCCAAGATGAGGGCGCCCGCCTAGCTCCAGATCAGATAACGGCGCCTCCCTTGCCCCAGGTGACCAGCCCCCTAGCCCCAGATGACGGGCCCGCCTAGCCCAAGATGAGGGCGCCCGCCTAGCTCCAGATCAGATAACGGCGCCTGCCTTGCCCCAGGTGACCAGCCCCCCTAGCCCCAGATGACGGCAGCCCGCCTAGCCAAGATGAGGGCGCCCGCCTAGCTCCAGATCAGATAACGGCGCCTCCTTGCCCCAGGTGACCAGCCCCCTAGCCCCAGATGACGGCAGCCCGCCTAGTCCAAGATGAGGGCGCCCGCCTAGCTCCAGATCAGATAACGGCGCCTCCTTGCCCCAGGTGACCAGCCCCCCTAGCCCCAGATGACGGCACCCGCCTAGTCCAAGATGAGGGCGCCCGCCTAGCTCCAGATCAGATAACGGCGCCTGCCTTGCCCCAGGTGACCAGCCCCCTAGCCCCAGATGACGGCACCCGCCTAGCCCAAGATGAGGGCGCCCGCCTAGCTCCAGATCAGATAACGGCGCCTGCCTTGCCCCAGGTGACCAGCCCCCTTAGCCCAGATGACGGCGCCCGCCTAGCTACCCAGATCAGATAACGGCGCCTCCCTTGCCTCAGGTGACCAGCCCGCCCTATAGCCCCTAGCGTGACGGACCCGCCTAGCTCCAGATCAGATAACGGCGCCTGCCTTGCCCCAGGTGACCAGCCCCCTAGCCCCAGATGACGGCGCCCGCCTAGTCCAAGATGAGGGCGCCCGCCTAGCTCCAGATCAGATAACGGCGCCTCCCTTGCCCCAGGTGACCAGCCCCCTAGCCCCAGATGACGGCAGCCCGCCTAGCCCAAGATGAGGGCGCCCGCCTAGCCCAGATCAGATAACGGCGCCTGCCTTGCCCCAGGTGACCAGCCCCCCTAGCCCCAGATGACGGCGCCCGCCTAGCCAAGATGAGGGCGCCCGCCTAGCTCCAGATCAGATAACGGCGCCTCCCTTGCCCCAGGTGACCAGCCCCCTAGCCCCAGATGACGGCACCCACCTAGCACAGATGAGGGCGCCCGCCTAGCCCCAGATCAGATAACGGCGCCTCCTTGCCCCAGGTGACCAGCCCCCTTAGCCCAGATGACGTGAGGCCCCGCCTAGCCCAGATCAGATAACGGCGCCTCCCTTGCCTCAGGTGACCAGCCCCCTTAGCCCCGGGATGACGGAGCCCGCCTAGCTCCAGATCAGATAACGGCGCCTCCCTTGCCTCAGGTGACCGGCACCACTAGCCCCAGGTGATGGCGCTTCCCTAGTTACAATTGTGCGCAAAAGTTTACATACCCGGCAGAATTTTTGCTTTCTTGGCCTTTTTTCAGGGAATATAAATTATAACACCAAAGCATTTTCTCCACTCATGGTTAGTGGTTGGGTGAAGCCATTTATTGTCACACTACTGCTTTTCTTAATACCGTGTATTGCCCCTCTAACATCAATGGCAGTTTGAAGTCTTTTGTGGATGAGGTTCTTTATTTTCTCAGATGGTAAAGCTGCCCACTCTTCTTGGCATAAAGCCAATTCCTGGGCTGTCGAGCATGAACTGCGCGCTTGAGATCTCCCCAGAGTGGCTCAATGATATTGAGGTCAGGAGACTGAGATGGCCACTCCAGAACCTTCACTTTGTTCTGCTGTAGCCAATGACAGGTTGACTTTGACTTGTGTTTTGGATCGTTGTCATGTTAGAACCTCCAAGTATGTCCCATGCGCAGCTTCCGGGCTGATGATTGCAAATTTGCCTCCAGTATTTGCTGATAACGTGCTGCATTCATCTTTCCTTCAACTTTCACCAAGTTTCCTGTCCCTTTGTAACTCACACATCCCCAAAACATCATGATCCACCTCCATGCTTTACAGTAGGAATGGTGTTCCTTTCATCATAGGTCTTGTTGACCTCTCTCCAAATGTAACCTTTATGGTTGTGGCCAAAAAGTTAAATTTTAGTCTCATCACTCCAAATTACCTTGTTCCAGAAGTTTTGAGGCTTGTCTCTGTGCCGTTTTGTGTATTGTAGGCGAGATACTTTGTGGCATTTGCGCAGTAATGGCTTTCTTCTGGTGACTCGACCATGCAGCCCATTTTCCTTCATTTGCCTCCTTATTGTGCATCTTGAAACAGCCACACCGCTAGTTTACAGAGAGTCCAGTATTTCAGATGATGTTGTTTGTGGGGTTTTTTTTGCATCCCGAACAATTTTCCTGGCAGTTGTGGACGACATTTTTGTTTTTCTACCTGACCGTGGTTTTGTTTTTACAGAGCCCCTGATTTTCCATTTGTTAATGTTTGAATGCTGCTGACTGCATTATCAATTCCTTGGATATCTTTTTGTATCCCTTTCCAGTTTTATACAGTTCAACTGGCTTTTCCCGTAGATCCGTTGACAATTCTTTTGCTTTCCCCATGACTCACAGTCCAGAAACATCAGTGGCTGGATGAAACATCAAGAGTCTGTCTGGATCCCAGAAACTCGATCAGCTTTTATGCACACACTCTGATTACCAGCAAACAGGTCACAGGTGAGGATGTCACCTTTCGTAGCCAGTCACACCCATCTGTGTCACCTTCTGTGCATGTTATCAGGCCAAAATAACCAGGGTATGTGATCTTTTGATCAGGGTCATTTGGATGTTTGGGGTTGTCATTAAGATTTAGAGAGAAAACACAGTAGTTTGATGATAAATGGCTTCACGCAACCACTAACCGTGAGTGGAGAAAAAGTTTTGGTGTTATCATTCATATTTTCTGGAAAAAAAGGCAAAGAAAGCAAAAATTGTGCTGGGTGTGTAAACGTTTGAGCACAACTTTTCAGACTAGTTACAAGGTTTGTGCCCCCTAGCCTCAAGTGACGGCGCCTCCTTAGTTGCAAACCTAGTGCCCCCTAGTCTCTGGTAACGGTGTGTGACCCCGGCCCTGTGTAGGTCACCCCCTCCTGCTCGGCGTCTTGGCCTCCCTCCACACTGTGCTGTTTCCTGTATAAATCCATCACATGACGCTGATAATCCTGTATTTATCCCTGATGTAAAATTCCAATCCAAATCTGTAGACCAAAACCAGCTACACCGCGAGATTTCCGTATACCAGCCAGAGCTTGTAAATGAGGCCACATGGCTGC
>JARQOD010005527.1:0-47491 GCA_033576555.1 Oophaga sylvatica
CCTGTCAGGCAGGAGAGGAACTCATTCATTTGGGGTTTACTGTGAGGCTGCAGCATTAGCTGCGGTCCCTGCAGTAAACATTAACCCTTTCTGAAGGATTACACCGTGGGACCTGACTGTGCATGGGATAGGTAAGAATAATTTTGCTTTTTTATTTTATTTTTATTACAGGAAATGGTTTTTGCAGTAAAATAAAATATGGTCAAAAACATGTGTCTTTATTTCATTAAAATGATTTTTAATTAAAGTGTGTGTGTTTTATTTTTATTTCATGCAATAGGATTAATAATTGATAGTTGTCTAATTGACAGCTCTCAATTATTAACCTGGCTTAAGGTCACCTTTCAATAGCAAGGTGGCTTTAACCCCATATTAACCCATTCGCCACCGCTACAGGGCAATGGGAATAGACGGGCAAAGTGCCAGAAAGGGCGAATCTAATTATAGATTTGTCTTTCCTGGGGTGTCTGGGGGCAGATGTTAGTAGCCGGGGGGGGCAAAAATAATGGTCCCTCTCTGGGCTATTATTATCTGCCCCCACTCACTGGCTTTGTCTGTCTGGTTGCGAAAATAGGGCGGGAGCCCACGCATTTTTTTTCAGCAATTTTACACCTCATATATATATGTACATGTCATTGAATTTGTGACACATATATATATATATATATTTATATTTGTAGTTCATACACTTCTACATAGTATAATAGCCGCTAATTCAATTGCCGGCTTTTGTGAAAATGCAGAACCCGACATGAAATGACACTTGGTGTACATAGGGTTAACCATGTCTTTTCATGTCCTTTGCTATCTAATTTGCACAAACAATTAAATCAGTCTATGTGTGCAAAATTTCACACCTGTAGGGGTTAATTAAAGGTGTAAATTCGTAGCAAAAAAGTCTGTTTTTTTTACAACGAATTTACACCTTTAATTAACCCCTACAGGTGTGAAATTTTGCACACATAGACTGATTTAATTGTTTGTGCAAATCAGATAGCAAACGACATGAAAAGACATGGTTAACCCTATGTACACCAAGTGTCATTTCATGTCGGGTGCTTCTGTCTTTTCACTGAAGCCAGCTTTACCCGGCAATTGAATCAGAGAGGATATTTTACTATGTAGAAGTGTATAAACTATACATATATGTATATATATATGTCACAATGACATGTATATATATATATATATGTATTCTATGTGTGTATATTTAGTGTTTACAAGGAAAGAATGGGGTTTTTTTAGTTGCGATATTTTGTTCCCATAGACTTACATGGGACTTCCGGTATCGGTATCGGGTATCGCCGATATTTTAGTGATATCGGCGATACCATTCCGATTCCGATACTTTAGGATATCGGAAAGTATCACTCAACTCTACTGGCTAACACCCAATTCTGCAATTCAGGAAAGTGAAATGTCTAAGCACAGTATAGCAGTAGATGTGGCTGTGTGAAATGTTCAGCTCCTTATCTATTTCTGTAGGAACACCCATGGTCAGAGGCCCAGTTTGGCTAACACCCAAATTGAAAAGCAGGAAAGTTTACTCTATCAGTACAATACAGCTCTATACATTGGTGGTGGAATTGTTCTTCTCCGTATCTATTAAGGGAGAAACACAGTTAGCCAGAGGCCCAGTCTTTCTAACACCCAATTCTGCAATTCAGGAAAGTGAACTGTCTAAGTACAGTATAGCAGTAGATATTGCTGTGTGAATTGTTCACCTCCGTATCTATTTCTGTAGGAACACCCATAGTCAGAGGCCCAGTTTGGCTAACACCCAAATTGAAAAGCAGGATAGTTTACTCTATCAGTACAATACAGCTCTATACATTGGTGGTGGAATTGTTCTTCTCCGTATCTATTAAGGGAGAAACACAGTTAGCCAGAGGCCCAGTCTGGCTAACACCCAATTCTGCAATTCAGGAAAGTGAACTGTCTAAGTACAGTATAGCAGTAGATATTGCTGTGTGAATTGTTCACCTCCGTATCTATTTCTGTAGGAACACCCATAGTCAGAGGCCCAGTCTGGCTAACACCCAATTCTGCAAAGCAGGAAAGTGACTGTAGAAGTACAGTACAGCTGTAGATATTGCTGTGTGAATTGTTCAGCTCCGTATCTATTTACGGAGAAAAACTGTTAGCCAAAGCCAGAGGCCCAGTCTGGCTACCACCCAATTCTGCAAAGTAGGAAAGTGAACTGTATAACTATAGTCCAGCTGTAGATATTGCTGTGTGAATTGTTCAGCTCCGTATCTATTTACGGAGACAAACTGTTAGCCAGAGTCCCAGTCTGGCTAACACCCAATTCTGCAAAGTAGGAAAGTGAACTGTATAACTATAGTCCAGCTGTAGATTTTGCTGTGTGTTAGGGTCTGCGGTACGCACCAAATATATGATGCAGAGAGGTGCGTTCGCAGCCCGGGGTCCACCGTGAAGGCAGAACCTGCTGCTATTAAAATGGCGCAAGAAGCGAACTCTGTTATCCCGCAGAGTCGCCAAATAAACGCCGTAACGCGCTGTGGCAATATGTGCGAACTCTGTTATTCCACAGAGCCGCTAGAAGGAGTGCCGCAGCGCTATATGGTGATGTGTGCAAACTCACTTACCACTGAGTTGGAAAATAAACACGCTAGGGCGCTGTCTAGCGTTGAAAGCGAACCCTGTTGCATCACAGAGCCGCTGAGATGAACTTCTGTGTCCTGTTAGGCACCCAGGTACACAGTTGACTGCTAAGCGAACATAGAATGTGATCATGCGCTAATGTCCTTGCGGGAGTCACCCGCAATCTATGGCGTCTGAACGCCAGGCCCTGAATACGGCAATCAAACTCCTCACCGGTTTTGCTGGTAATCAAGGGCATCTAGGATACCGACCCTGACCAGCTAGCATACCAAGCTCCTCACCGATTAAGTCGGTATTGTAATGGCGTATTTCAGCCTCCCTAACCACACACACGCATGACCACACTGGCACAAAGCATATAACGATTGATAATAGCGCATGGCGGCCCAGCCATGCCATCCTTTTATAGTAACAGCTACAGGACCTGCCAGAAACAAGGACCAATGAGAAACTGTTACAAAACACATGTAGTTTCAGGACCTTCCAGGCGGACCTATAGGAGCTGCTGCAGTACCTGAGCATGTGAGCCCTGATCTCCAATGAGAGATCTTACCCTGGGCATGCTCAGAAGGGGAAACGCAGGACTTCGTCCCAAAGATGTCTGCTCCATCACTGGCTATAATAGCAGATCCAGGAGAAGCAGCAGCAAGTCTCTGCACAGTACTGGAATGGGCAAGACGCTGGGACCGACGTCTATGCTGAGCAGGCTCCACTGCAGCCGGAGACGAATGGGAGACCGCAGCAGGACTGGTTCAAGACTTCCCTTGTGCAGCAGCGGGAACTTGAACCCTAACAATGTCGAACCTCTACAGAGCACTGATCACTCTAGGTTTCACAAATTTTAAGTAGATAAGTTCACAGTCTGATTCTCCCTACTGCTCATATCATTCAGAACTTTACTTATCTGCAGGGGTGGGATTCAGCCGGTTCTCCCCGGTTCGATGGAACCGGTTATTCAAAAAGCAGCCGGTTCCCCGAACCGGGGAGAATCAGAGCAGCGATCCTTTACCATGGGAGTAATGTGCGCAGTGCACGGAGCTGCTGTCTCACCAGAGAGGAGCTTCTTCCTTCCTTCCTGGTCAGCAGCAGCTGTAGTTTCACTTTCTGCTGTGCACGTGCAGGCTCTGGTTGTTTCAGCCACACTGGGTCCTAGTGCCCTCTGTGTGCAGACACTGGACACTTCCTGCTCCTACCTCAGCCACTGCCTGCAGCTTCATGGTAAGAGGGGACGGAATTTATTAAATTCATTCTGCTCAGGCATATCATGGTCACTGTGGGGGGATGTGAGAGGATGGGGGTACAGTGGGGCAGGGGTACAGGGCACTGGGGTGAATGTAAGAGGATGGGGTATTGTGGGGGCTAGGGCACTGGGGGGTTAATGTGAGAGGATGGGGTATTGTGGGGGAGGGGTACAGGGCACTGGGGTGAATAGGAGGATGGGGTATTGTGGGGGCTAGGGCACTGGGGGGTTAATGTGAGAGGATGGAGGTATTGTGGGGGAGGGTACAGGGCACTGGGGTGAATAAGAGGATGGGGGTATTGTGGGGGCTAGGGCACTGGGGGGGTTAATGTGAGAGGATGGGGGTATTGTGGGGGAGGGGTACAGGACACTGGGGTGAATGTAAGAGTATGGGGTATTGTGGGGGCTAGGGCACTGGGGGGGTTTAATGTGAGAGGATGGGGATATTGTGGGGGCTGGCGCACAGGGGTTGATGTGACAGGATGGGGTATTGTGAGGGAGGGTGGACAGGTCACTGGGGTTGAATGTAAGAGGATTTGGGGTATTGTGGGGTCAGTGGGACAGAACACTAAGGGGTGCATGTGAGCCGATGGGCTGTTGGGGTTTGGGTGGGGGACAGGGGAGGTAGGGTTTTTTTTTTACTTGTGAGCTCCTTAATACTTTAATAATAGATTAATATTTCAGTATTATTATAACAAGGGCATAGACAGACGGCCGTATAACTCATGCGAGGATCGCACTGCAATCCTCGGACTTGCTGGTACCGCTCCTGACATGAGTACGACTGCCATGTATAATATATGGTATATACAGCGTAGTGTCGCATACACTGCTGTATTATACAATATACAACAGTTCTAATGCTCCATACCTAATATGCAGGATAATGTACAGTGTATATGATGTAACCTGTATAAGATGCGACATTGGCTTGCCCCCCCCTAGTTTTGATCCTGGGTACGCCCATGTCCGGTACTATTTTGCAGCCAGCTTCCAGCGCCGCAACACACCGCCAGCCCCGGCCCCCGCGGACTGATCTCTGCAGTGATTGGGTAGCGGCGCGGCCGCGGCCATCTTCTTTAGTCACGAGGCGGAGCCGGAGAGGAGAGAGGTACTGTGTGAGCTGAGCTGTGGCGCTGCCTGGGCCCTGGAGTGGAGCTGGAGGAGTGTGTCTGTGTGGACTGAGGTGGTCTGACCGGCGTCTATCTATGGTAGATAGACGCCGGTCAGAGTAGTAAGGCCTCCATGGAAGAGCAGTTCTTCTAGCCCCCTGCGTTGTCTTCTTCTCTGGAGAGCTTGAGGTCTATGCTCAGAGCTGTCTGTAGGCACAGCTGTAGAAAGTCACCCCAGCTGGAGACAGACCACCAGCTCCCAGATCATGGTGCCTTCTTAGACATTATTACCGAGAAGCTTGCAATCCACTTGTATGTACCCAGGTGTATAGAGTCACATTTACATCCTGCGGCTTTTTATACGGTCTACTTTATAAAGATGACAGTAATACCTATATCGTACCTTAGTTACTGTACATGCAGTGGTGGTGGGGGAACTGTAAGTCCCAGCATTGCATATTGGCATCTGATCTATAGAGATTACTGCAGGTAATACAATAAATATGTTCTATTATTACAATCACTAGTATAAGTCCCAGCATCTCCCCATTTGTCTAGATATTAGACACACGTTTATTATTCAGATATTATGTAGTATCGACTTTAGGCTGATCCAAACAATCGTATTTTTGGTCAGAAGAAAAAATGGCAGCACGCACGAGTTGCATCCGATTATGGGATCGCACTCAGCCAGGCAAATCAGTGAGTCCGTGAAAAAAAAAATCAGACTGCACTCGGATGACATCTGAATGCAGTCTGATTTTCACAGCTTTACAGAATGAAGAAGATGGGGAACTTTTATTTCCACCTTCTACACATCCGCGAAAATCGGAGCACGCTGTGAGCACACTCTGATCAAACTCCGATCAGAGTGTAGTGATTAGCTTAATCTGAACGATTTTCTCGGATGAGACAAAATACGGTCGTGTGACCCTATCCTTAGAGAAATAAATACATTATTATTATTATTGATGAGCAAATGTGCTTGTTTGTTAGGCAATCCCTGCATGTGTTGCGGGTGTCGAACAGCCATGAGACATGCAACCGCGGGGACTGGAACATATTTTTCGAGCATGCAGAAGACATTCGGTTAGAACCCGAGCATGCTCAGATAACACCTTATCCGAGTACGTTCACTCATCACTAATTATTGTATATTGTATTTCTGGATAGAAGGTAGAACTGTAAAGGCTGGGTCTCACATAGCGATACACCAGCGATCCCGACAACGATCAGGATCGCTGGTGTATCGCTATATTATCGCTGCTGAGCTGCCAAACAGGCAGCTCAGGCAGCGATCAGCACAAGGACACTGCGGGTAAACATCGCTAGTTACCCGCAGTGTACCTTGGATACCAGCGCCCTGCATCAGGGCGCTGGTATCCAAGGTACACAGCGGGTTTCTAGGCACAGCCCCGCGCCTGGAAACCCGCTGTGTACCTTGGTTACCAGCGGATCGCTGGTCTCCCGCCTGTCACACGCAGCGATGCGTGCCTGTCAGCGGGAGACCAGCGATCAAAAAAATGTCCAGACATTTCAGCGACGATCAGCGATACCCGGCAGGGGGGCTGATCGTCGCTGAATGTCACACACAGCGATATCGCTGGGGACATCGCTGCTGCGTCACAAAACTAGTGACTCAGCAGCGATCTCGCTAGTGATATCGCTATGTGAGACGGGGGCTTTAGTCCCAGCTACATAATACTATAGTTTAATCTTCAGTTCAGTATGAGACTAGAAAGAGACTTCTTAATCAGAATGTAGTGCACAGCCTGGCCAGCCGGTCAGTCAAGTGAGACAGCTGCATAGAAATATATATATAGAAATATATGCAGCTGTCACACTCGGGTCAGGAGAGCCGCTGGCCAGAATGTGCACTGTTCTGATCTCATTCCAATTTATTGTTTTTCAACTGACTGCGCCCCTACTTTTTTTTTTTGAGGAAAAGGTGTGTGTGAATGGGTGTGGCTTTAAAAATGGGCGTGGCTTAAAAATGGGTGTGACTAAAAATGGGTGTGGTTTTCCGACGCACAAACACAGAACCTGTTGTTAAAAATTTGAATCCCACCCCTGCTTATCTGCCTTGGTTGTGTTGCACAGTGGACCAATCTCTTAAAATTGATATTGAATTATGTCTCTGTTCTCTAAAAAAAGAGGAAGATGTCGATCCCTGCCCCTGTCATCTTCTATGTTCACTCCTTTTTCCCAGTCCCCTAGCTTTAGGGTAATTTCTCCCAATTAAATTTCTGGATCCAATCTCTGTATCAGAGGATTCCAGATCAGAAGAGGAGATGTCCGACGGTGGAGTTGGGACCCCATATATGGAGGAGTAAGCTAATTTTTCCTTAAATTCGGAATTATCTTTAATAAATCGTTTGCTGTCTTTAATACTTGACTGGTGCCATTCCACTGTAATTTTAAGATTCTCCTCCTTTTCTAGCAAAGTCCAGGTCACAGTTGTACTTCAAAGACTACCTGTGTCATGGAAATATATATGTATTCCATATATTCAAAGTATATTCACATATATGTATTCACAGTTCACAGTTAGATAGATCTCACTTGCTAAAAAAACCTTGTGCTCACATATTTCTAGGCCAGATATAATCAGTCGTTTTAAAGAAATCTGGCCTTCATAAGAGGCCTTCGTAAAGGAACAAATGCATGAAGTACAAAAAGTCCTATTAGATATCTGTTGTTTACATTATAGTTATGCAAGACAACTAGGTCACAAGAATATAAACAATAATTCTGCAACTTCAGCTCTTTTAATCATGATTATCATAATTATCATATTTACACTAGAACAGCCAATAATCTAGCAGCTTTTAATTGTATGTTAATTGACTAACCAGCCCCTTTTTGTAAATGTATAAAAACTTGAATGAATAATAAATGTATGTCTTTGACGAACTGTTATACTGACACTTTCGTGTGGACAGTCCTCATTTCGTTCTGAGCGCTCAAAAAGACATTATATAGAGATTTGGACATGGCAAGCAGCAAACACAGGATATTTTTATCCTAATTAAATTTCCATATCAGTTGGCGCCTGCACGCGGGGCATTGGACGAAACGCACGAGGACTCGGCCGACCGGAGAGACGGGGGTGTTGGCCCTGGCCTTGGCACACGGGACGGAGACTGCAGCTCCATCAGTAAGGTAAGAAAACTTTGTCATCTTACCTGAATGTTCCCTGTGCCTAGTCCTAGCCTACACTTCCAGCCGGTCGGACGTGGTCATCACCGCATTCCCAGGTTGTGTAAAAAGTCCATACCCTTATCCAAAAGCCCTGGGATATAAGCCGAGTTGGTTGCTGCTGTGCTGTATATGTTTCATGTTTTATGTGAACCGGGAGAAAGTTGGAACGGTGACTGTGTTTTTGCTTGCTAATTTCTGGGGGCTGTATAGCAAAAGACAATTGCTGCATAAGTTCCCGCAGTAAACTTTCACGCACCGGGAGGCCATCCCAGTCAAATCAGACGTGGAGGGCGGGAGCTTTGTTTTGGATAAGTCCACGCAGATATTCTTCACACATTGGAGGGAGGTTATCCCAAAAAATCCAGTTGTGGAAGCGAGGGCTTTGTTCGGTTAAGTTTCTGCAGTAAACTTTCACGCACTGGGAGGCCATCCCAGTCAAATCAGACGTGAAGGGCAGAAGCTTTGTTTTGGATAAGTTCTCACAATAATCGTCCACGCACCGGGAGGCCATCCCAGTCAAATCAGACGTGGATAGTGAGAAATTTGATGAAGGCTATTGCAGATTACTGTGACCGGCGCACCGGCCAGGGCTACGGTACAGAGCGATAGAACCTTGAGCTTCGCCGCGCTCAGTGCAATTGGTGAGTTATCAGTTACCAGAGCAGCTTGTATGTGTCACAGATCATAAAAAGAGGGATTCGTATTCTCCCGGGTGTCTGTCTCATTGTCTGTATCAGGTACTGTCGCTTTAAATCACATCTCCGTGCGCTCTGTCAGTAACTCATTCAGAGCAGTGTGCTGGCTGCAGCAGCGAGAAAACCCCTTTGACCCCCCCTCCTCTGCTAATCACGTTATCAGACATTCTGTTTCTTGGCTTTGATTTTTATTTTTTTAAGCTAGTTTTTTGGTACAGGTTTTAATGTGAAAATTCTCAGGCATTCAGACTGAACTATATTCATTTTTTGCTATTCTGAGGAATAAAAATTTTTTTTTTTTTTTTTTTTTTTTGATACGTGATTTCAGTGGCTATAGAGACAGCAAGCAGAGATATAAGGAAGGGAGGGGGGAAGCAGTCAGCTGACATTCCAGAGATTTTTAATTAGCTGTTTTAGTAACAAGGGTTGTTTTTCAGAGTTTTATGATTAATACGGTTTTTCTTTTCTCCCCTTTTTGGTGAATTTATTTTTTTTTTGTTTTCTTTTTCTAGAGTTTTTTTACTAAATCTAACTTTTTGTTTTGTAAAAAAAAAAAAAAAATTTTCTTTTAAGTACATTTTTAAATGATTTTGGAGAGATTTTTTTTTTCTCTAAGCAATTTATTTTAGAGCTTTATTTCTCCAGCCATTTTTTTTTTTTCCTACAAGCTTGCCTTAGAACAAGGTCACATAGATAAGGAGAATTACAGGCTGTGGATAGAGCAGACACAAACTACGCAGTGGTCTGAGCAGCCCCTCCCGTCGGGCATTCGGCGAGGAAATTTTTTTTTTTTTTTTTTTAAAAATGGGGAACAAGATGGGCAAGCAGGAAAGTCTTATGCTCCCTGGAGAGAAAACTGCCCCCCAGCTGGTAGCTGAACAAGAAGGAGTAAAGTATGTAAAAAATTACAGACAGCTCATGAAAGTGTGTGAAATCCATAAGAGGGCAGACTCCAAGCTGCGGAATGGCAGGATGTATTGAAAAATAGAAAAGGGAAGCTAGTAGATTCAAAATTGCTGACTGATGCAAATGCATGGTACAAAGTGGCAGTAAACTTGCATCGTTTAGGAAGTTCAGAAAGATATGTGAACAAGCCAGGATATGATTTTTATGTGTACAAGATAGGGAAAGATGCTAAGCCATCACCACCCCCATATGGTGAAGGGAAATATTGGACATGTTCAGTCTGTTCTCAACAGAATCCATGGTACAGGGACACTTGTGCAACATGCGGTGCCTCCCACCTCTCCCTACTGGGAGACGGCATCATAGCTCCAGCCATGCCCTCCCAGGCTGCACGAAGCGGGGAAGATCTTTCTCCTCCTTCTTCCTCCTCTCAGGCACACCTCCCTTCTTTTCCTTTTTTTCCTGCTTCGTTACCAACTGGGTCAACGCCCAATCCAAGCAATGAGGTGTCCCTGTATTCAGTGTCTCCAGCACAGGGCACCTTGTCTATCCCAAGCACAGTACAAACATTGCCAGTCATTATATCAGAGAAGAAAGTACAGATCTCCCTACACAAAACGCTACATGTAGCCCCCAGACACAACAGTCCACTGCTAGGGCTTCGCAGGGGAGTGGTATAGCTACAGGGCTGCTAGCATGGAACCATGACACTGATCCACCGCAGCCTCAGCAAGGAAGTGGGAAATCCCCATGCAGCAAGACAACTTTAAAGCCCAAATCTCACCCAGTGTATGCACCAAGTACACCATGTCACTTCTTATCTGATGAAGATGAAGATGCAACGTCACACATGCTGCCCAATACTAGGGAAGAAAACACACAAGCACCAATAGAGCAGGGACAGGTAGAGGCACCATCCTATGAGCCCTTCATCCCAAGCCAGGTGATCAGTATGCTGCCAGACCCAGGGATACATCCCATGCTATTTTGCCAAAAAATGCAGCAGATCCAGCAAACGTATACAGCAGCCTGGATTGATCTCTGGACCGAAATGGAAATAAAAGCAGGTGATGCATTCTGGTCACTTATGAGAGAACACTTCAAGCTTCCAACAGAGTTAGATGCGTATGCCTGGGAGACAGGACCAAAGCTAATTGAGCAACTCAGAGAATGGGCCAAAAGCAGACTGACAGGACAAACTCTCAGCCTACATGTCACGAGTCAAGACAAGACAGAGTCTGTGGAGAAGTTCCATGACAGAGTAATGCAAGTGTTTCAAGATTTGGGCCTCATTACCCATGATCAGACACACAGACGGATGTTGGCACAGGCTTTTGTGCATGGACTGAGAGAACCAATCAGGAAACCACTGGTAGCAGCCAGGCCTGAGTACACGTCAATAGCCATGGACACCCTGCTCACAGTAGCAAAAAGGATTGAGTCCCGCCGGGACAGAAGGAATGTCAAGTGTTACAACTGTGGCAAGCTTGGCCATTACCGGAACCGCTGCAGAGAACCCCTACGACCCACCACTTTGTCTAGAGAAGCAAGCCAAGGAAGAAACACAGAAAGCAGTGAAGAACCCCGTCCATAGGACAAGAGTACACCAAGTCCACAAGGAACCCCACCAGTGGGACCAATATCCTGAGAGTGGATGGCGTAGTCATATCTTTTCTTGTGGAACTCCGCAACCTCACCTACCTATCAGAATCTTCTGCTTCCTGCATGGGAATTGATGGTCAAGTCAGATATTTCCAGATTATGAAGCCCCTGAGCGTGTGGACTCAGCCAGAACACTCCATCATGTCCCAGTTTGTTGTGTAAAAAACCTGCACCCTCAACCTATTGGGAGTGGACCTACTGCAGAAGCTGAAAGCGACCAGAGTGTTCCAGGAAGATGGGACCATGACACTTTCTTCACCCCTGACCCAAGAAGAAACAGGAACCTCAAACAACCACACTGCAGACCTATCACAGGAGGTGCTGGATATAGTACCAGAAAAGCCACTCCATCACCCAGGGTTAAGATGTCTCTGACCAACTGAAGGTCTAAGTGAACTCGCTTAAGAAGATGGCCTGAGAACTTTGGCATTGGCCAGGATATTCAACTCAAGAAGGACTCTACTCGCTTCATGGAATGGCAACACCTCATCCAGCTCTAACGCCAGAGGTTCATCTTTTGCAAGCACCAGGAGGTGCCCCTTGCAATCAACCAGTTCACCCAGGCCCTAGACCGGAAAAAGGCCACTCAGCTCTTCAAACTTGTGCACAAATACTGACCTGAGACCGAGCTGGAGAAAAAGAAACTACTGATGGCCCGTGCTGAAAAGAAAGCAGCCGTTTAAGGAGACGTCCCAACAAGAAGACCCCCTGTGACCAGAACAGGTGCTAACACAGTAACTGTCTTGGTGGAGAACAAGAAAGCCAGCTGGTCGTCATCTCTCATGATGTAGATCCTAGTAGACGGCTTGTTTTCCCGCCAGCTCTGCACCAGCAGATGGGAGTCCCTGCCGCATACTGAAGGACAAGGCCAAACTGGGCTGCCTCGCCCATCGGAATCAATCCCAGCTTTCCACAGTGAAGAAAAAGATTGTAAACCCCACTGAGTTCAGAATGGTGCAAGGCCTGGAGGCCGCGAAAGAGGCTACGGTATTTGAAACCCCAACAGTGCTGAACCATCACACTCTGCTCTCAAGAGTCCCAGTCACCGCAACGGTATTCACGGTGATCAACCTGGCCAGTACCTTCTTCAGTGTTTCCCCTCCACCTGGAGGCCTGCTTTCACGCACCAGTGCAGTGCATATGGACAATGTTGCCTCAAGGTGCTCAAAACAAGCCCTTTAAGTTTCACCAAGACAATGTCCTCCATCCTCATCAACTGGATTGCAGAATATGCAAGAGTCACTCTTCTACAACACGTGGATGACTTCCTCTTTTGTGTGGTTGACATCGACACCTGCACAGTCTATTCCTTGTCTCTCCTACTCTACCTGGAAGAACAGCAACGCAAGGTCTGGAAGAACAAAGTCCAGTGATGCCAGAAGCAAGTTACATCCCTGGGACACTGTATTGCCCACCAGACGAAACACATGTCAAAAGACTGGAAGACCACTGTGGAGAAGATGGCTCCCCCAACAACTCCAAGAATGCTGCAGGACTTCCCTGGTCTAGTGTCATATTGCAGAATCTGGATCCCTGATGCCTCAGTCCTAATGCAGCCTCTGTGCGCTTGCATCAACGCAACCCCGCTCCTTCTATCAGACGCAGCCTTCAACCCATTCAGGAGATTGGAAGAACTCCACAGTCTCAGCGCCAATACCAGGCCTACCTGACTATGAAAAGTCTTTCCATCTACCTGATGGAAGAAAGAAGATCATGCTACTGGAGTCCTGGCACGGATTCACGGGGAAAACAGAGACTTTTAGGCTGCCTCTCAGCCCGCTTGGATCCAGTTGCAAGAAGAGCACCCTCCTGCCTGATGGCAGTATCTGCAGCACACACCCTCCTGGACAAGGTTGCTGAAATCACTCTTGGACAGCCACTGGAAACTCTCATCCACATGACATCTTGGCAATCTTCAATCAAGCTCAACCAACAGTAATCTCTCCACCGCTAGGCATCTTTGTGGCGCCTCTATTGCCTTTGTCTCATAATGTCACTGTCTCCAGACCTACAGTCCTCAGCCCGGCCACTCTACTCCCACTCCCAAGGGGGATACTTGGATGGCTCCAGAAGAAGTTTCAACACAGGAAGTGCAGTGACCAGCAATCAAGAAATCCTGTGGTCCAGAAGTCTGTCACCTAGCCTGTCAGCCCAGGAAGCAGAATTGATAGCGCTGACGAAGGCCTGCCAGATGGCAGAAGGCAAGACTGCAAACATCTACACGGACTACAGGTACTCGCATGGCATAGCACACGACTTTGGACCCATCTGGCTACAAGGGACTTCATCACAGCAAACGGGACAACCGTGAAGCATCATGGAGCCTTCAGGGACCTACTGGGTATACTCCAACTTCCAAAATGGTGGCAATTTGAAAAATCAAAGTGCATGGAAAACTGAAAACAGAAGAGGCATGAGGCAATAACATGGCGGACATGGCAGCCAAAGAAGCAGCCAAAGGAAGACAACATGGAGAAGTGGAAGAGGTCGTAGAGCCGGACGGCTACTACATGACGACTGAAGACAAGAAACCTGACAAAAAGACGTCCTGGGATCTGCTCAAGAAGTTACAAGACCAAGCTCCAAAAGGAAAAGAGCTAAATGCGAAAAAAGCAACACGTGAAGAAGGAAGGCTATCAATAATAGACTTCAAACTCTGCCTACCACAAAGTATGCACCCTATGGTGGTCCAATGGGTAGATGGACCCACATCCACATATCAAAGACACAAATGAATGATCTGATTGGTGCTTACTGTTTCGCTTCAGGGATCTCCACCCTAACAGCCAAACTCACCAGCAGCTGTCTGACCTGCGGCAAATGCAAGCCTGGACGTATGGAAGAAAGACCCCCTCACCTCATCTGGAAAGACCACTTTACCAGCTTCAAAGGATCCAGATAGACCACATCCAGATATCGCCAAGTGAAGGATTCAAATACGCCATTGTGGTCAAAAGAAGTATTTTCAAGATGAACAGAAGCCTTCCAAGTCAGCAAAGACTACTGCAAAGAAGCTACTTTTGGAAAATAGTGTGCAGATACGGGGTTCCAGAAATGATAGAAAGTGATCAGGGACCCGCATTCACAGCAAATCTGACACACAAGACCCGATTAGCAGTAGGGTCAGATTTAGGCCTACACACTCCTTACCACCCCCAGAGCAGCAGGAAGGTAGAAAAACTTAACGAAACACTTAAGAATAGAATGCTGAAAAAATTGCCCAAGAGACACGCAAACCATGGCATGACACACTCCCTATTGCACTGTTTAGCATAAGGCACACTCCCAGAGACCCAGAAAAGCTGTTTCGTGCCTGCATCTTCTGCTAACAGATAAGACATTTTCTTCTTTTAGTTTTTTGGTGCCTGCATTTTGTCCTGCACTTCTGTGGGGTCTGCCGGGTCCCCTTCGGGGGCTTATGCTCCTCTCAGTTTAGTTCAGCCACTGTTTGTTCATTTGCCTTTTCCAGTTTTTTCAGTGGTTGCTGTTTAGTTTTTGTTACACCAGAGAACTAATTTAGGTGGTAGAGGTCGTGTGATCTCAGGTGTTTTTGTAATTAGTAGAGTTGGTACTTTTCAGGGTTTTTTGGGGTTGCAGTAAGTGCCTTTCCTATCCTCTTCTATCTAGACAGATTGGGCCCCAGCGTTTGCTCATTCTATTTTCTGTCTGTCTGTATTTCCTCTTGTCTAACCGCCATTACATGTTTGGGGGCTTCCTATGTTCTTTGGGGATCTGCTCCGGGGCAGATAGCTTTCCTTTTTCTATCTTTAGGTGTAGTTAGCTTCTCAGGCTGTGACGAGGCGTCTAGGACCAACGTAGGAACGCTCCACGGCTGCCTTTAGTTGTGGTGGTTAGTCAGGGTACTGCAATCCCATAGATTCCAACCTCTCTGGTGTATTGCTTTTTTTTGCCTGCTCTCCTCAGCTACCAAATCATAACACTTATGTAATTGAATTGGTCAAAAACTAATGTCCATTCTCGAGTTTTTCTCCTCACTGCCAGATTTGATGATCCTGTCCAAGAGCCCCAGATGACATCAACCTCTGTGTCACTAGAGGGAAAGCCTGTTTGAATCCACGTATCGCATTGCAAGGAAGCTCCCGTACCAGGAGAGACACCTAAGCCATGAAGGATGTCGTGGATGCTCTGACTGACCAGACAGATGACCAGATGACCTACCTGATGAGTTCAAGGCCAGAGACCAAGTTAAAGCAGGATTTGAGTCACTATAAACAAAAATGTTGATTGGATAAATTACATCTATTATAACCAGCAGAGATTTGTTAACGTCACCATAGATGCTGTAAAAGGTTTGGCAGCACAGTTAGGCCCACTTCCATTATGACATTCCAGAATAGAATGGCTTTGGATATGATTCTAGCTGAGAAAGGAGGTGTTTACAAAAAGATCAAAGACACCTGTTGCACCTACATCCCAGACAACACTGGCCCAAATGGTAAAGTCACAATGGCAATACAGAAACTTACTGAGTTATCAGAGGAACTGAAACAGAACTCAGGTGTCACTGACCCATGGGATCGATACTTTGGGTGGATGAGTGGGTGGCAGAAAATGTTGGCACAGGTTGGGACAGCCATTATGGGGTTCTCATTTTTGCATTAATTACTGGTTGCTGTGTAATTCCTTGTATCCGCAGGATAATGGAAAAAACTGTTCAGGAGACAACCAATTTGATGCCACTCACCATCTTGGACCTCGCACCAGTCCGGATAGAACTGCCTGGCTTGACCAGATCTCCGAACTACCTCCAGACTGAGAATACACATCCTTGATGAATCATCCTATCAAATAAGGAGACTATGATTGCAAACACATAAACCCCCAACAGGGACAGTACTCCTGACCGCCCATTTGCGAAAAGTCTGTATTCGGTGGGGAGGCATGTACTAGGGGTGTCTCAACTCACCGGCAGCACAAAAGAGTTGCAGCGCTTTGGGCCAGGAGCAGGTTTTTTAGGGCAAGTGGTATCTAAGGGGGGACTGTCATGGAAATATATATGTATTCCATATATTCAAAGTATATTCACATATATGTATTCACAGTTCACAGTTAGATAGATCTCACTTGCTAAAAAAACCTTGTGCTCACATATTTCTAGGCCAGATATAATCAGTCGTTTTAAAGAAATCTGGCCTTCATAAGAGGCCTTCGTAAAGGAACAAATGCATGAAGTACAAAAAGTCCTATTAGATATCTGTTGTTTACATTATAGTTATGCAAGACAACTAGGTCACAAGAATATAAACAATAATTCTGCAACTTCAGCTCTTTTAATCATGATTATCATAATTATCATATTTACACTAGAACAGCCAATAATCTAGCAGCTTTTAATTGTATGTTAATTGACTAACCAGCCCCTTTTTGTAAATGTATAAAAACTTGAATGAATAATAAATGTATGTCTTTGACGAACTGTTATACTGACACTTTCGTGTGGACAGTCCTCATTTCGTTCTGAGCGCTCAAAAAGACATTATATAGAGATTTGGACATGGCAAGCAGCAAACACAGGATATTTGTATCCTAATTAAATTTCCATATCACCTGTACTGCACTTTTTTCTTACATATTTTGTTATACACATATTTCTTTCTTGTGTATGAGGACCCTGCAAATAAATTCTACCTCTCAGCTTTTTGACGTGTGAGTTGGATATTGACTTTAAAATACAACCAAAATTTGCCATCTATTACTCTTACCTGCACTTGAGGCCGGAACCATCCTTACGAAAAATGTAAGATGCAGAAGTTTTGGTCGCATGTCATGTCATTAATAGTAACAAGAACTTTTGTCAGAAGACAAGTCTGTTCATATACACTTTGGTCACTGGAGGTACTAATATTATAATAATATACACCTATTTTTATCACCTGAAGCTGAATAGTATTCTCATTGCATGTGCAATCCCTGACAAAGGCAAGCAAGCTTCTCAGTAATGCATTGGATTATTTGATACAGTATATGCTGCATACAGTAGTTATTGTGACATCACAGAGGAACCTGCAGCTCCATTCTCGAAAGGCTGCATTAGTGGAGAGTGCCACCAGCCGGGAACCACAACATGCATTCCGTGGACTTATGTGGCGTATTAGAAACTGTGGATACCATCATCAACCATCATATATTTGGATACTTACTGGCTGTGAATAGGTTGGCTATACTTTAGTTTCATGTGTTTATTAACTTTATGGGCATAACATTATTTTAGCCTGTATTGTCAGTTTATAAATAGTTTTTTAGCTAGATGTTCACAAAACAGAATGCAACTCACAATTCCATACCACTGAATTTCCACTTTCCAAGGAATGATCCCAACATCTTAGAAGATTAACTGATTTCCTAATACAAACCTATAAGAGTCTCATTTTTTATCAGAGTTTTACCATTAAAACGTTTACTAATGTCAGAGAAATCTCAACATATTTCAGGCTTGCAAACACAGCAACTTCCTAACATATTTGCTAATAAAAATAGAACATTATTCATGAACCGAAGGAATTTAATAAAAGTGCGCAGCAGGAGTAAGAAAATTAAATTTATACTATATTATCAATCCACACATTGGACTTTATGGCAGCATTCAGTTTCAATAAAAAGCAATAGTTTGAGGTACATCATACTTCTGCAATTTCTGATCGAACAAAAGTTGTATGACTTTCATTAACTTACTAAAAGGATTGTCCAGGTTTGGCAAAAAAAGTCTGCAGTCACACTGTTCTCAGATCGTGCACAGAGCATGCTGTCAGGACTCTCCTGTGCCATCGGTGAGACCAGGTATGTGACTGCAAATATGTGAAATGCATACTTACGATCACATTCTGACAAGACTTGCACTACCTCGCACAATTTACTTGCATTGAGCAAGGTCAGGAATATGCATATCACATGGAACTCTCTGCCGTCTAATGTTGTAATGAGTGATTCCTTACTAAAATTTAAGAAGGGACTGGATGCCTTTCTTGAAAAGTATAATATTACAGGCTATATTCACTAGTTTCCTAGATATTGCGTTGATCCAGGGAGCTAGTCTGATTGCCGTATGTGGAGTCGGGAAGGAATTTTTTTCCCCAATGTGAAGCTTACTGTTTGCCACATGGGTTTTTTTGCCTTCCTCTGGATCAACATGTTAGGGCAGGTTAGGATAGGATATGGGTTGAACTAGATGGACTTAAAGTCTTCCTTCAACCTTAATAACTATGTTACATACTTACCTGTCAAATGACATCCCGCTTCCAGCTCTGGAGAATCCTGACAGCATGCACTTTGCGCATTATGAGGATTCACAAGTCTGCAGTCACAGAGTGGCATTAGACTTTTATGCCAAATTCAAAAACCCCTTTAATATTCTATTTAAAAAAATATTCAACCGAGTTGCACAAAATTTTACCAAAATCACATTTGCCACTGAAAAGCTACTGGAAAAGTCATCTACCCTATCATATAAGATCCCATACACTTCAGATGACAGTCACCAAAACCTGCCTATTTTGTCAGATCTAGCCACCGAGTTGATGTCTTTGGTGGCTTCCTGAATCAACCCCAAAAAGATAACGGTGAAATGTTGGATTTTCATTGGGTCTTATGTTTCCTTTGGCTATTCTTTTCTCCTCTCTCCCAGTTAAAAACCACATGAACACCCAGCTCATGTATATGGGGGAATCGGGAGAGATAGCTGTCTACCTTCAGTATGGCCAGATGAAGTAACAAAGTAACATCATAATCTGTAACATTTCATAGCCACATTTAATATGTTTTCAAATGCATAGAGCAAAGAATAACACACACAACAGATTTGTTCCAGTCTTTAAGAATATTTATGCTGCCATTGTTAGCTTGAAGAAATATCCATTTGCTGGCACAGATTCCTATTGTAAAATGCAATAACACATTACCTGTCATAAAATCATTTTAAGCATGACGGAAGAAAAGCAGGTACTTACAAGCAGACAATATAAAATCCTGAGAAAAGTAGACAGTAAATGATGAAGTAGATAATGTACATGACACTGCTCCCAGTGTATTTAAGAGATTAAATATGAAGTAAAGCTTTTCTACAAAACATTCACTTCAAACTATGTAAGTAAATCTTCACTATTCAGTATGCAGTTATGCAAGGATAATAATAATAAATACATACTGTTCAATGTATTAAAATACAATGCTTGGATTCTCATATTTGCAAATGTGGACAAATCAATGTTAGATTCTCATTTCAATAGTCGATTAATGGAATTTAGGTCTACTGTTGATCGAGCACTGAAATGCACTGAAATGCTCCAGTACTTGGCACTCACTCTCTCTACTCCATGTCCCTGGAGTTCTACAGCTCGAAAAGAGTCCAGCTGACAGAGGAGTCCCTCCACTTCCAGCAGTGAAATACTCCGCGTCAGTGTAGCTTCTTACTGAGACTCGAGCACCACGCATTACTGTCCAAAAATGCTACTTACCTGCAGATATAGGTCTTGATTCATCATTACCATCTTTGCACTTTTTTTGTTTGCAACCAATTCAACACTCTATTTGCGCCTTTTTAAATTTTTTTAAAGTCTATTATATATCTCCTCTTTTTTAAAAATTTTTGTTTTCCGCTTTATGGGCAAAATGTATTGATTCCAAATGTTTTAGCCTGATTCATCAAATTTTTCAAAACTGCAAAGTTTGGCCCAACTTCATTCCAGTTCCTCCAGGTCTATTTTGATGGCAGTCCTTTGGCGCAACTTTCAGGCTGATGAAGGTTATGTGCCGAAACACGTGTTGGGATCTGGCACCATAGGTATCTTATTTAATTTATATCTACTGCATTTCTTTACATATCATGCTTAATGTATTCAGTCACCTGGCCAGACCTATATGGCAAACTTAACCTGTGAGATAAAAAACACAACATACAAAAAGAAATTTGTATGTGTTAGAATTTATTCAGTTTGACCATCCGCCATCTTGTTGTGGTTTCAGGCTGTTGGTCTTTTACCCCTGGTGCTGGGCTTTTCATTGGTCAGGTGATTGTATCACCCTTTATTACCCTGCACCTGCCTCCCAGTCCTTGCTGGACATCAGTGTTAATCCGTTTGAGTTCTGGCTAGGAGCCTTGATAGTTTTTTATGCTATACTTTGTGCAGTTCAGGGAACTCTAGTTTAGCTTGCTTAGTCTTTTTGTTTTTTCCTTTTGTTTCTGCAGAATCCTCTATTTCCCTGCTAGGAGGTTACCAGTGTTTTGTTCCCAGTCCCTAGATTTTTCAGGGATCCCCTTCTCCCACCTTCAGGTCTTCGCTTGAGTCTAGACTAGGATCGTCGGTGGGTCTATCGTAGGGATCGAGTCTAGTCCTAGTGCAAGGTCAGATTCCCCCCCTCTATTCCTGAGTTGCAGACCCATAACATTAGGTGCTTTCCACCACTAATAAAACAAAGTAAGTCGATCAATAGAAAAAGACTGCTCAATTAGATTTACATTGGAAGTGATCCTGGGAAAGCTTCCCAAATAAGAACATCAGGGTAAAACTAAAGTTTAACATTTACCTATGAACTCCATCGGAAACACGACTTTAAAAACAAAGTGCCCTGAAAAACAAGGCAAAAATATTGTTGGTTATCACCAGAAAAACCTGAACCTAACCATGAAGTTTCCCAGTCATTCCCCAGTAGTTTACAGTTGGAACGGCTGCATTAGCAGAGCTCCGGCTGTAAACTGATTAACCCCTGAGATGGATTTACGCCATGGGACTTGACTGTATGGCAGACAGGTATGGGATATTGTTGCTTTTTTATTTTATATTTTTTACGGGAGATCGAGGGCTTTGATAAAGGAATGGCAGTATAATAAAGAATTAAAAACTGTGTAGTGTATTCATTCATTAAAAGACTTTATTCTTATTGTGTGTGTGTTTGTTTAACCCTTTATTTACTATAGGATTAGTAATGAATAGGTGTCTTATTGACACCTATTCATTACTAAGCCTGGCTTAATGTCACCTTACAATAGCAAGGTGGCATTAACCCTTTATTAACCCTACTTGCCACAGCTACAGAGCAAGTGGGAAGAACCCAACAAAGCTCCAGAATAGGCGCATCTAATAGATGCACCTTTTCTTGGCACCTGCGGGCTGCTGTGTTTAGGCTGGGGGCCCATAATCATGGCCCCTTTCCAGCCTGAGAATAGCAGCCAGCAGCTGTATAGTTTTGCCGGGTTGGTTCCAAAAACTAAGGGGGACCCCACGTCGGGTTTTTCATTTATTCTCCCTGCTCGCTGTTGCCGGTAGAGCAGGGAGAATAATGACAAGCAGCTTCGGCACCACAGGCAGGAGACAGCGCTTACTGTAGCTGTCCGTGCCATCCGTGTGGTCCTGATGCAGCACACGTGCCGCACAACTGGACGCGGGCAGAGCAAGGGTTATAGTATTTATTAAACAGGGAATATACTCGATGCAGGGAGTGAGGGATTGTAGGGTGATGGTAAGGAATGGGGCAGAACTGAGAGAGTGGCAGGGTAGGTCAGGGACGAACGAAAATTCAGTAATAAAGAGGTGAATCTTATCAGTCTGTAGTTTTCTTGGGTGCAGCTCCTCGGGGTTCCAATGGTGGCACCGACAACAGCGGCGCATGACGTCAAGATGATGTCTGTGGCAGGCAGGAATCCAATGGCGGCACCGTCAACAGCAGCTCATGTCGTTTTGGCAAAGTCTCTGAGTAACAGGGCGATTTGCTGTGCTTCAACGTGGCTAACACGGTACTAAGTCCAAGGGGATGAACCGCCGAAACGAGACTTCGCTCTGCGGTGTGAGCAAGTCCTTAGTAGTCAGGCCCTGGCCTAGCCGTCTGTCTCTTTCTCTCTGAGTCGCACAATAAGTGCAGTCTCTGGCATCAACTGGCGTCACCTCCTAACGTGGAGTGTAGCGGGGGGCTGACAGAAGGTCATCCACAAATGGTGGACCTATATGCTAAAGGGCTGTCAAGTATGCGGTCACTCTTGGAGCAGAGCGTGTGCGGTACTCACTATCACACCGGGTACGGCACCAGGCTTAGCTCTGCTCTACTGGCACTGCTCTGCGCAGCTCTGCTCTGCTGGCAAGGTTCTGCATGGCTCTGCTCTGCAGGCAACGGGTGCTCCTTCTATATGGCGCATCACCACACCGCGACACTCTGATGAGGGAAGCAGAGTGCGCTCCTCACTGCTCTGCATGCTGCACTCCGCGCTGTCCTGTGCTCTGAGCTGACGCCAGACTGAACTTTTTGTCGTGCTTTCTCTTTTTATGCACCTGATGCTGCGCGCCCTTTTCTGGTTCAGCACACCCTCCTCGAACTGCAGGAAGCTCCGTATCTCTCTGGCTTCCCTCATGCAGCAGACGGAGGTCTGCCCCACTCCGGCTTCCCCCCGGGAACAGATAATGCAGCCCTTCTAGTTCCGGACCCGGCTTGCAGGTACCCGAGGTCCGGTCTATCTACTTACATATAAACCTGAAACGCATCAGGTACGAGGCCTCTTAATGTTTTAACCACGTTTGAATAAAAATCTGTTTTATCCCTGGATGGTTATGCCAGAATCTTTTCCCATTTTTTCGTGTTTCTATTATGCTTTGTTTTCTTATTGTTCCATTCTTGGTTTTGGCTTACAAATGCTGAGGTAAAATACTGACCAAATGTTATTATTATTATTATTTTTCATTGTTATAGCGCCATTTATTCCATGGCACTTTACATGTGAATACTTAATTTGTGAACATGGCCTAAAAATGAATTTAAACATGTCAAGAAATTGCAAAAAATGGAGATTCTTGAAGGCTATAGGTCCAATTAATCAATGTGTTTTTGCCAGTTTTGTTTTAGTGTAAAACACTTTGAAAGTTCATAAAATTTATGTGCAACTCAAAGTTTTAATGTTTACAAAATGTCCTGGCCAGCTCTGACAAATTAATCAGAGCTTGGGCGGGACGAGGCTTGGCAAATTCCAGCAAATTCATTAAAATTTACACCACTTTGCAAATTACGCCTTGTACATTCTTTTGATCAAAATTATGCTTACTAAATAACCTTATTATTATTGCTACCTTCATGCATTTTTTGCTATTTTTTTTTTAGTTTATTTTGGATATTTCTTTTTTGTGTCTTGTTTTTATTTTCTATGTACTCCAGTCTGTATCTGGTGGAGGTGCATAGCAGTTGTAACAGGAGCCTAAATTATTAAGAGGTTTGTGTGCATTTTAAGAAATTTGGCTCAACTTAGTCCAGAGGCGCTTCATTAAGACTGGAGACACACTAGCGATTTAAAAATAAGTCCGATTTTGATGCAGGAGAGTCGGACAAGTGTAATGCAAGTGTCATCCATTTTTTATGCGAGTACAATCCGATTTTTCATACCTTGTATCCTATTTACATCAGAATGCAGTGCGATTGCTACCTGATTGCAATACGATTTTAACATGAGCATTTTCATACAGCAATTCTCTGTCATTTGCACATCGCTTTCAAAAGAAATATTCTTCAAAATACACAGATAGATAGATAGATAGATAGATAGATAGATAGATAGATAGATAGATAGATAGATAGATAGATAGAAGAAAAGCCGGTAATACATTTGCCGGCTTGTGTAAAATCATTGCAGGAGCCGACAGGATATAAGAGATGGTTTACATACAGTAAATAGATGCAGAATAGTTAGATATCAGTGAACAATACAATTAGTATAGTGATTGTGCAAATTAGGGGACATGTATGTAAGTAATAAAATATTATTTATCTGAAAAAAATGTTGTGGGGTCCCCCTAAAATTTATAGCCAGCAATAGCTATGCAGACAGCTGAGGGCTGATATTATTAGCCTAGGAAGGGGCCATGGATACTGGCCCCCTGGTTAATAATTTCAGCTCTCAGCCACCCCAGAAAAGGCACATCTGCTCCGCTACCTCACAGCCTGACCGGCGCTGAACTCTGGAGCATGGGAAAATGCCAGTTAATTTTCCCACGCTCCAGAGTTCAGTGCGGGCCGGGCTGTGAGGGAGTGGAGCTTCAGTGACATCAGCGCTAGTCTCTGAAGCAGTGCTGGCAGCATCAAATTCATTCACCAGTAGTTTACAGCCGGGTTGGTTGCATCTTGGAACAGTCCTGTTGTAAACTGTATGTCCCCCACATATGGATTACTGCGTAGGACACAACGACGGGCAAGTATGGTATACTGTTGGTTTATTATTTTATGTTTAATACAGAAGATCGAGGGCATCAGGGAATTAGTTGATTTTGTAAGTATGGTTTATTTTAGAATAATAAAGGAGTCTGTGCCTTTATTTAAATAAAATACATTTTTTCAAGGTGTCTGTGTTTTATTTGCAATTTGACTATGGGATTAGTAATAGAGGCATCTTATGGATGCCTCCCATTACTAACCCCCCAACTATTACCCCATATGCTGCCGCTACAGGGCAGTGGGAAGAACATGGCTATATACCAGTTCTGGGGTGGTGGAGAGCTGATATTATTAGTCTGGGGGTCCAGTTTCCATGCTAATAATATCAACCCTCAGCTGTCTTCATAGCTATTGCTGGCTATAAATTATAGGGGGACCCCACGCCATTTCTTTCCAATAAATAATCTTTTATTAATTACATACATGTCCCCTAATTTGCACACTCGCTATACTAATTGTATTGGTCACTGACATCTATATATCTAACTATTCTGCACCTATTTACTGTATGTAAACCATGTCTTATATCCTGTCGGCTCCTGCACTGATTTTACAGAAGCCAACAAATGAATTACCGGCTATTCTTCTATCTATATCTCTCTATACAATATGAACACACATTAGCCTAGGAAGAGGGTCATGTGACATATCTTCACAGCATAGACAATTGCCTTCAGATATGAGATGTGCAGCATCTGAAACAACGATACTGGAAGCTTGTGCTATCATTTCTTCTGTGGTGTTGCTATCAGTGTGGGAGAAAAGGGTTGCATTGACAATACAACACAATGGGCAGCACTTTGAACACATTTTATAAGTGGTCATAAACTTGTAAATAACTCATGAAACAATAAAGTTACGTTAAAACCAAGCACACTATTGTTGTTCTGGTGAAATTCTCAATAAGTTTGATATGTCACATGACCCTCTTCCCATTGGAAAAAATAAAGTTTGATCCAAAATGGTCACCTTCAAAATGGCCATCATGGTCACCACCCATCTTGAAAACTTTTCCCACTCCCATATACTAATGTGCCACAAACAGGAATTTTATATCACCAACCATTCCCATTTTATTTAGGTGTATCCATCTAAATGGCCCACCATATATATATGTGTGATTTTACAGTAGCCGCATATGAATTGCCGGCTTTTCAAAGGACAATGGTGCGTAAAAATCGCACAGCAATCGTACCATGCAATTTTTTTTTACTTTTATTTTATTGCACCCATTGACTTCTATTGCGGGATGCTGTGATTTTTTTTTCCTATCAGATTGTGATCCGATCTGAGCTGGAAAAAAACGCAGATGAACACACCATCATTGGTCCGAATTTAATCCGATTTTTTTATCTGATTGAATTTGTCCGATTTCATCGCAAGTGGGCCTGAGCCCTAAGTCTGGTGTGCAAAATGCCAATCATAAGGAATCATGCCCAAAGTCCTTATCAAAATCCCAGGCCTGAATTTCTTGTAAAAAAGTCTATATAACTGCTTAGGATGTTGTAGAAAATAATTACATTTTGAGGGTTCTCAGTTGTTGATACCTTTTAATGGCTAATGGAATGAAGGTAACAAATTGCAAGCTTTCCAGACTACTCAAGACTCTTCATCAGGCATAGTATAACACAAAATCTGAAGTCACATCATAATGCACAACAGAAAACAGGATTCTGTAGACATGAGAAATAGCAAAATGATTTCCTTTTGTATAGACTTGTTATTGATCTTGTCAGTGGTAGTATTTGCTATGCTTGATTAATCTGAAAACTAGCAATATAATGCTGTTATTAGTAAAATAGATAAGTATTAAGGCTAGGCGTTTTTGCAGCATTTTTTTAAGAAAATTTTCCGCTGTGTTTTACAGTACCAGCAAATCTATGAGATATCAGAAATCTCATGCACACCGCTTGTTTTTTTTGCACAATGGAGCATGTCACCTCTTTCATCATTTTTTCAGCGTTTTTCACACATTGGAATGAATGTGTGGTGAAAAAATTCTGAAAAAACACACCAAAAACAAAGGTATCAGGTTTTGCTGCTTTTTTTGTGCTAAAACCTGATTCTATAGAATTGGACCTTTTTTTCAAAACTAAACTTTATCAGAATGCACAAGAGACAAATCTAGCAACACCGCAGCAAAAAACCAAGGAAAACATGCTTTTTTTTCTTCAGCTTCTTTCCTGCCAAGACATCAGACTTTGCTGCAGAAAAAAAACACTGAAAAAACGCCTAGTGCGAACTTAATCTAATAATTCTATTGAATCAAGCAGCACTGGAGCTTTTTTACATCGGATGAAGAAGCCTGGAAAAAGAACACAGCATCTTCCACTAAGACACTCACAACTTATTCTACCACTACTATGTCTCTCTGGACAATTAATTAATTAATTTTTATCCCCATTGCATGGGATTCTCCCTGTCTTCACAGGGAGTTTTCTTTCCTTTCCCCTTTTTTCCCTGTTCCCATCTGTCTTTCCTTATCCTATTTCCATGTCCTGTAAAATTTAAAATGCCAATAAAAATTATTGAAAAGACAATTAATTAACTTTGGGTGACTCGGCATGCATGCTTTTGACATTTACTGTACACTACAAATACTTAGTTAAACTCTTAGCTGTATGGAACATAAGAAAAAAGTAGGAAAATATTACAATGGAAACACTAAATTATTCTGAGAGGGCCTTCTGGCAGTCAGTGGCCTCATGGGGCTCCATCGTGGCTTATTACCATGAACATCTGCTGTTTGAACATATGGTGAATGGTAAAACAGCATATGTCGTTATGTAATGGTATTTGACACAGGATACATATGTCACTAATGTCAAAATGCAAAAAGTGCTTGAAAAAGGTCTTCGGACCGAAACGTCGCCACAGGAGGCAGAATAAATGTAAGATTTGCTTTTCAGCACTGACTGAGGCGCTGTTTTTTGATTTACTGTTACAGGATACATATGTGTCATGCGCAGATTATTAAACGTACGCTCTGTTCTCATTGGTGTCATGGTTTATATATGCAAAATATATGATTTATCTGATTTAATCCCATCGACTTCTGGAATGTGTTTCATATTTTTTGCTAAAAAGTAACCTGCTGAAATCTACAATATCTTGCATATCAAAGGGCGCCGGTTAAGCTAGCAGTTGATCGGCTCTAATCTGAATCCCGATTATAGCGCCGGTATGTGTCTCTCAACACCAAATCCACCCGAAAGGTAGAGCAAAAACCATTATGTGAATTTTCACGAAAACTCCTTCTATATTCCCCCGGTGTTTTCACCCTTTATATTGTGCGCTCCTTCACAGTCACTGTTTAATCATCTCGGACTAGTAGACATATTAAGTAAGTGTACAGGTGATACCTATTGTGGAAAAAAGGAGTAGTGTAACAGAATGAACATAAAGAATCATATTAAAGAGAGTCAGTCAGATACAAAACCAATATTAAAGTAAATAGTGTCCTTGTAGGGGACCTTATGTTTGAAAGACCTTTTCCTTTAGCTAAAAATCCATTGGATAGTTAAAAAAAAAAACAACTGTATGTTCATGTGGTCGGTCCGGAGTAAACGTTCGCTGCTAACTATGCCCCATCTGCAATGATTGACAGCACTGAGCTAGCTGGCCAAACTGTAGGAAGAACAGAAAACCCCCAGTGAAACAATTGGGAGGACTATGTATCCACTCGCCCAAAATGGTCCTTGTACCTCATTTGCAGAAAAAATGATTTTGACAAAACTATCCAGAGGATCTTCTCATGCTTGTAATGCAAAACCCACTGCAAGGACCTGTGCTTACTTTGATTCAGATTTCAGAACTTTTTTCCTTGTAACCCTTTCCTGACTTCTGCTGTAAATGAGCTGATGTATGGAGGCTGAGCCAGCACCATTCCCGGCAGAAGATGGCTGTTTATTTCAGCCTTCATCTGCTTCTAATAGCAGCAAATGGGGCTGAGCACCAACCACTGCTGTTAACTAGTTAAATGCCACTGAGAATTGGTGACAATGGCATTCAAAATGCCTGGTCCAGGGGGGATTGTTGGGTGCCAATGGTTAGCTATGGTAGCTAAAGACCAAGTGAAGACCACCATGCCTGCCATTACTGTGCTTCTATGATATTTACTGTATACTTTTTGGGGACCGTGATTTTTACTATATACTGCAGTACCATTGTATTACACTACATAGCATAGGCAATCAGACAATCACAGGTTCAAGTCCCCAAAGGAACTGGAAAAAAGGTAGAAATAAAATGTTTGTTTTTTTAAATTGTAAGAGAATATAAAAAAAACATAAAAGTTTGAATCATATAACTTTCCCAATTAAAAATAAACATATTTAAAAAGGAAAGATATATATATATATATATATATATACACATATATATGTGTATATATAATATATATATATATATACAATTGTGTGTTTGTGTTTGTGTGTGTGTTTGGTACATATACCAAAGATAAAGATTTAGAAATGTTAAACTTGCAATTATTTTTTTGGGGGGACTGCTGTAAAAAAATTGAAATATCATATATAATACAAAATTGTATCAATTAAAATATGATGAACTGCATGGTGTCACTTAAAATACAACTTCTTCCAGAAAAAAAAACAAGCACTCATATGGCTAAATTGACAGATAAATAAAGTTATGACACTTTGAAGAAAGGTAGGAAAAAAAATGAAAACAACGAAAATTGAAAGGGGTGGGAAAGGATTCCCATTTTCTTCCGGTTTGTCTCATATAAAACGAAAAAAATGAGACAGAACTAGAGATGATCGACTTTCCCTTTTTTCGGGTCGAGTCGGGTTTCACTAAACACGACTTTCTTAAAAGTCGGGTCAAACAAAATCGGCCAACTATCGGGAAAAGTCGGGGTCACGAAACCCAATGCAAGTCAATGGGGAAGCAAAGTTGCCATGGAGTGCCAATTTCAATTCCAACAACATAAATTCTTATTACTTAAGCTTGTCAACCTTAATTAACTTTAATAGTTACGCATTGAAAACTGGGGTTATTTGGCCAAAGTTGTGGGGGGTAGGGCTGGTTCAGGTTTTCGTGTGCCCCGGGCGAAAGAGTGTCAGTGGGCCCCTTTAACACATACCACAATTCAACAATTCATCATGCTCCGATACGGCAGAGAAATATAGGTATAGTACAATGCTAAATACTGTACTTCTTATATTACATGACTGATATCTATGTTAAAATCTACAATAGCTCCCAAAGCGCACAGTATATTCCTTCATACAGTATTATGTCCACCACATAGTGCGCCATACAAAATAATAAGCCCCATATATTGCTCCATACAGAATGGGCTCCATATAATGCTCCATAAAGAATAGGCCCCATATGTGCCCCATATGATGCTCCATACCCTATATGATGCCCCATAAATAATTAACCCCATATGATTCTCCAGCATATGATGGGCCCCATGGATGATGCTCCAGTGTCTAATGGGCCAAAATAATGCTCCATATATAATAGGCCCCAATTATAATGCTCCATTGTATAATGGTCCCCGTAAATGCTGCTCCAGTGTCTGTTTTCCCCCTTTTAGAATGCTCCTGTATATGATGGGCCCCATGGATGATGCTCCAGTGTCCTATGGGCCAAAATCATGGTCCATATATAATGGACCCCATTATTAATGATCCAGTGTATAATGGGCCCCTTAAATGCTGCTCCAGTGTCTGCTGTCCCCATTTACAATGCTCCAATATATGATGGGCCACATGGATACTGCTCCAGTGTCTGATCTGCCCCATTTAGAATGCTCCAGTATATGATGGGCCCCATGGATGATGCTCCAGTGTCTTATGTGCCAAAATAATGCTTCATAGATCATGGGTCCCATTACTAATGATCCAGTGAATAATGGGCCCCGTAAATGCTGCTCCAGTGTCTGCAGTCCCCCATTTACAATGCTCCATTATATGATGGGCCACATGGAAGCTGCTCCAGTGTCTAATCTGCCCCCATTGAGAATGCTCCTGTATATGATGGGCCCCATGGATGATGCTCCAGTGTCTTATGGGCCAAAATCATGGTCCATATATAATGGGCCCCATTATTAATGATCCAGTGTATCATGGGTCCTGTAAATGATGCTTCAGTGTCTGTTTTCCCCCTTTTAGAATGCTCCTGTATTATTGGGGCCCCATGAATGATGCTCCAGTGTCTTATGGGCCAAAATCATGGTCAATAAATAATGGGCCCCATTATTAATGATCCAGTGTAAAATGGGCCCTGTAAATGCTGCTCCAGTGTCTGCTGTCCCCCATTTATAATGCTCCAGTATATGATGGGCCTCATGAATGCTGCTCCAGTGTCTGATCTGCCCCATTTAGAATGCTCCAGTATATGATTGGCCCCATGGATGATGCTCCAGTGGCAGGACTCTGAACATTTTTGATTACCTTTTGTGCATTACTGCCCTTTTCCAAGATGGCGTCTTTGGTCTCATGTGCACTGTGTCTTCCTGCTATCTAACTCCACCCCAGCCTTTAGTCTGTGCTAGAGTATTCTGCCTTGCATCCAGCTTCTGCCTTGCTTCCAACTTCTGACCTCTGGTGGCTCCCTGGCATTGTACCTGCTCCTGTGAACCTGTTGGTGATCCTGCTAATCTGCTCTGAGTTCCTGCTGCATACATCGGTTTCCAGTAATCCTCCTTCATCTGGCTGCTGGTGTGTTAGGGTTCGATTTCCCGCTGCTGCACAAGGGGAGTCTCGAACCCGTCCCGCTGCGGTCTCCCATTCATCTCCGGCCGCAGTGGAGCCTGCTCAGCAGAGACGTCGGTCCAGGCGTCTTGCCCACTCCTCTACTGTGCAGTGACTTGCTGCTGCCTTTCCTGGATCTGCTATTATAGCCAGTGCTGGAGCAGTCGTCTTTGAGACAAAGTCCTGCGTTTTCCCATCTGAGCATGCCCAGAGTGACATCTCTCATTGGAGATCAGGGGTCACATGTTCAGGTGCTGCAGCGGCTCCTATTGGTCCGCCAGGAAGGTCATGTAGCTACGTTTGTTTGTAACAGCTTCTCATTGGTCCTTGTTCCTGGAAGGTCCTGTAGCTGTTGCTATAAAAGGGTAGCATGGCTGGGCCGCCATGCGCTAATATCAATCATTGTATGCTATGCGCCAGTGTGGTCATGTGTATGTGTGGATAGGGACCCGGCTGAAATAAGCCACTAGAATACCGACTTAATCGGTGAGGAGTTTGGTATGGTAGCTGGTCAGGGTCGGTGTCCTAGATGCCCTAGATTACCGGCATAACCGGTGAGGAGTTTTGATTGCCGTATTCAGGGTCTGGCGTTCAGACGCCATAGATTGCGGGTGACTCCCGCGAGAACATTAGCACATGATCACGCTTTATGAACGCGTAGCACTTAACTGTGTACCTGAGAGCCTGACAGGACACAGTACTTTTTCTCAGCGGCCCTGTGACGTAATAGGGTTCGCTTTCAACGCTAGACAGCGCCCTAGCGTGTTTTCTTTGCCATTCAGTTGTCTAGTGAGTGCGCACACATCGCCATATAGCGCTGCGGCTCTCCTTCTAGCGGCTCTGTGGAGTAACAGAGTTCGCACTTATTGCCACAGCGCATTACGGCGTTTATGTTGGCGACTCTTTGGGATAACAGAGTTTGCTTCTCGCGACATTTCTACTAGCAGCAGGCTCCGCTTGCACGGTGGACCCCGGGCTGCGAACGCACCTCTCTACTTTATATATTTGGTGCGTTCCGCAGACCCTTAACATAATATTAGCGCCAGGGTCTGGCTAGTAAAATGGCGGATGAACAGCGTCTATCGCAGTACATCCAGCAGCTGGAGGGTAGGTTGGCGGCTCTTGAGCGCACAACCTCAGCTGTGGATGTTACCGCAGTCGCTGTTCAGGCTGCTAGCGTGGCTGCAGCCAGTTTGTCTTCTGCCACCTCTGCCCCTACATTATCCCACCTCCCGCTTCCTGACAAGTTTGCCGGTGATAGCAAGCAATGTCGGGGATTCGTGAGTCAGTGCTCTATACAGCTCGAGCTTCTGGCTGCACGTTTCCCCACGGATCGGGCACAAGTGGGTTTTGTACTCTCTCTACTCTCGGGCAGAGAGTTGGAGTGGGCAACGCCGCTGTGGGAGCGCGACGATCGTGTGGTGCGGAGTGCTCCTCGTTTCTTGGAGGCTCTTAAAAAGGTCTTTTTAGGACCTCAGGTCACCCACGATACGGCGCTACAACTGCTGGCATTGGCACAGGGTTCGTCTTTGGTCAGTTTGTTTTCCGTCCAGTTTCGGAATCTAGCTTCTGAGCTAGATTGGTCTGATAAAGTTCTTATTCCAATCTACTGGCGAGGACTGGCTGACCATGTTAAAGACGCTTTGGCTACCAGGGAGATTCCCGCCACACTGGAGAAGCTTATTTCCATATCTACCCGCATTGACCTCCGTTTTCACGAGCGGAGGTTGGAGCGGGCCCAGTGTAGGCAGAGGTTTCGGTTGGCTCCCACCTTTGCCAAACCTCTCGAATTTCCCGATCTGGCGTCCGAACCCCAAAAGGCCACAGAAGTTCCTCATGCAGGACCTAAGTCTCGGTCCGTCCGAGTATCCGTGGTCTGTAACCGTTGTCAGCAGACAGGACACTATGCCAACAAATGTCCACAGCGATTGGGGAAGTGATCGCGTCTAGTGGCCCTGGGAGGAGGTTCACTAGAGACAGCGGCATTTTCCTCCAAGATGACACCTAAAGGGACAATCACTGTTGGTACTTCCATTCTCACCGCCGACCTTTGCGTGGACTCAGGAGCAGAGGGGAATTTCATGTCCTCTAGCTTTGCTCGCCGTCATGCAATACCTCTGGTGGCGCTTGACAAATCAGTGACTGTCCGGTAGTGAATGGGTCGACATTGCCCTCACAAATTACACACCAGACTGTTCCACTTGTATTGTCTGTATCTCCTTCCCATCAGGAACTTATTTCCCTACTCGTCCTTCCCGAGGGAATAGACGAGATCCTACTAGGTATACCTTGGCTCCGTTTCCACTCCCCACATATAGAGTGGACTTCGGGTTGGATACTGGGTTGGAGTGATGCATGTAGAGGCAGATGTGTCAGGAGTTGCGTTCAGGTTACCACTACTGAGTTACCCGCAGATCTTACTCCACTTCCCAAGCACTACTGGTCATATGCAGACGTGTTCTCCAAGAAGGCTGCGGAGACTCTTCCGCCTCATCGCCCCTATGACTGTCCTATCGACCTCTTGCCTGGCGCAGAACCTCCTCGGGGAAGGGTCTATCCCCTCTCTCTTCCTGAGACAGAGGCCATGTCGCAATATATTCAGGAGAACCTGGCAAGAGGGTTTATTAGGAAGTCGGTGTCACCGGCAGGGGCGGGATTTTTCTTCGTGCAGAAGAAAAACAGAGAATTGCGTCCGTGTATTGATTACAGGGGTCTTAACGCCATCACCGTTAAAAACAAGTACCCGTTGCCCCTGATTTCTGAGCTTTTTGATAGGCTTCGGGGAGCAAGAGTATTCACTAAACTAGATCTGTGCGGTGCTTATAACCTGATTCGCATCCGTGAGGGGGACGAATGGAAGACGGCTTTTAATACCAGGGATGGGCATTACGAATATCTGGTGATGCCCTTTGGGCTCTGTAATGCTCCAGCCGTTTTCCAAGACTTTGTCAATGACATCTTCTGGGATATGCTCTCCACCTCGGTCGTAGTCTATCTGGATGATATACTCATCTTCTCTCCAGATATTGACTCCCTCCGGAGAGATGTCTGCAGAGTCTTCGACCTCTTACGGGCTAATTCCCTCTATGCTAAGTTAGAGAAATGTATGTTTGAGCTGGAGTCTTTACCTTTCCTTGGTTATATCATCTCAACCCAGGGATTGGCTATGGATCCGGCCAAACTACAGGCTGTGATGGACTGGCAGGAACCTCACTCTCTAAAAGCGGTGCAGCGCTTTATGGGGTTCATTAATTACTATCGTCAGTTCATTCCGCATTTCTCTACCTTGGTAGCTCCCTTTGGTAGCCCTCACCAAGAAGGGAGCAAATCCCAAATTGTGGTCGGAAGAGGTCTCCACGGCTTTCTCTTCTACTAAGTCTCATTTTGCTAGCGCTCCCATCCTACATCGCCCCGATGTTGATAAGCCATTTTTATTGGAGGTGGATGCCTCATCCGTTGGTGCTGGAGCAGTCCTCTTCCAAAAGGATGCTCAAGGTCGGAAGCATCCTTGCTTCTTCTTCTCTAAGACCTTCACTTCAACGGAGAGGAATTATTCCATCGGGGATAGGGAGTTGCTAGCCATGAAGTTGGCCTTCTCTGAGTGGAGACATCTGTTGGAGGGGGCCCGTTTTCCCTTCCAAGTCTTCACCGACCACAAAAATTTGGTGTATCTGCAGACAGCTCAGCGGCTTAACTCTCGCCAGGCCAGATGGTCCTTGTTCTTCTCTCGGTTTAATTTCACACTCCATTTCCTCTCTGGAGAGAAAAACATTCGTGCCGACGTTCTCTCTCGCTCTGTGGTGTCCTCTGAAGAGGAGGTAGAGGAGCCTCGGCTTATTGTTCCCACAGAGAGCCTGAGAACAGTGGCTCTGGTTTCACTAGAGTCTGTGCCCCCGGGCAAGACTTTTGTGCCTACCAATTTGCGACCGGAGGTACTCTCTTGGGCACATTCGTCCAGGGTTGGTGGACATTTTGGGGCAAAGAGGACATCTGAATTGCTGGCGAGGACATATTGGTGGCCGCATATGGTCCGTGATGTTGGGGACTATGTTCGGGCATGTGTCTCCTGCGCCAAAAATAAGTCTCCACGACAACGGCCAGCTGGTTTACTTTATCCTTTGCCGGTGGCAGACAGGCCCTGGGAGATGGTTGGGATGGACTTTGTGGTGGGCTTGCCCAAGTCTCGGGTTGCACCATCATTTGGGTAATCACCGACCATTTCTCTAAAATGGTGCATCTGGTGCCACTACCACGGTTACCTTCTGCACGGGCTCTGGCAGCGTTGTTCGTTAGGCACATCTTCCGTCTACACGGCATGCCGGACAAAATTGTCAGTGACCGAGGTCCCCAGTTTGCGTCTCGGTTCTGGAGAGAGCTTTGTCGTCTACTCAGTATTGAGTTAAATCTCTCTTCAGCGTATCATCCTGAGACGAATGGGTTGGTAGAGAGGGCCAACCAGACCTTGGTCACCTATCTACGATATTTTGTCTCTGCCAGGCAGGATGACTGGGCATCCTTGCTACCATGGGCTGAGTTTGCACTAAACAATGCTGTGGCTGATTCCACCGGACAGACTCCATTCCTCCTAAACTACGGTCAGCATCCGCGGGTTCCGGTGCCCATGCCTGTGTCTTCCGCCGACTCCAGGGTGGCAGACTGGGCTGTGGAGGCACGGGACATTTGGGACCGTACCCAGGATGCCATTCAGGCATCCAAGGAGAGGATGAGGTCCTCCGCCGACGCACATCGGCGCCCCGCTCCAACATTTGCTCCTGGGGACTTGGTGTGGCTCTCCGCCCGTAACATCAGGCTGCGAGTTGAGTACACTAAGTTGGCACCCCGCTACCTGTGTCCTTTCAAGGTCCTCGAGCAGGTTAACCCTGTGGTATATCGTTTGGCTCTTCCACCACGCCTGGGTATCTCCGACACCTTTCATGTATCCCTCCTGAAACCCGTGCTCATGTCCCGGTTTTCTGAGTCATCTGCCGAGACATCAGGTTCATCTACGGATGACCATGAGGTGAACGCTATCGTAGGGTGTAAGGTGGTACGGGGCAAAAAGTTTTATTTGGTGGACTGGAGGGGCTATGGGCCTGAGGATAGGTCTTGGGAGCCTGCCGAGCATGTTCACGCTCCGCAGCTCATCGCTGCCTTTGAATGCAGCGAGGCCCAGAGAAGGGGGGCCCTAGGAGGGGGGGTAATGTTAGGGTTTGAGTTCCCGCTGCTGCACAAGGGAGTCTCGAACCAGTCCCACTGCGGTCTCCCATTCATCTCCTGCCGCAGTGGAGCCTGCTCAGCAGAGACGTCGGTCCTGGCGTCTTGCCCACTCCTCTACTGTGCAGTGACTTGCTGCTGCCTTTCCTGGATCTGCTATTATAGCCAGTGCTGGAGCAGTCGTCTTTGAGACAAAGTCCTGCGTTTTCCCATCTGAGCATGCCCAGAGTGACATCTCTCATTGGAGATCAGGGGTCACATGTTCAGGTGCTGCAGCGGCTCCTATTGGTCCGCCAGGAAGGTCATGTAGCTACGTTTGTTTGTAACAGCTTCTCATTGGTCCTTGTTCCTGTAAGGTCCTGTAGCTGTTGCTATAAAAGGGTAGCATGGCTGGGCCGCCATGCGCTAATATCAATCATTGTATGCTATGCGCCAGTGTGGTCATGTGTATGTGTGGATAGGGACCCGGCTGAAATAAGCCACTAGAATACCGACTTAATCGGTGAGGAGTTTGGTATGGTAGCTGGTCAGGGTCGGTGTCCTAGATGCCCTAGATTACCGGCATAACCGGTGAGGAGTTTTGATTGCCGTATTCAGGGTCTGGCATTCAGACGCCATAGATTGCGGGTGACTCCCGCGAGGACATTAGCACATGATCACGCTTTATGAACGCGTAGCACTTAACTGTGTACCTGAGAGCCTGACTGGACACAGTACTTTTTCTCAGCGGCCCTGTGACGTAACAGGGTTCGCTTTCAACGCTAGACAGCGCCCTAGCGTGTTTTCTTTGCCACTCAGTTGTGTCTAGTGAGTGCGCACACATCACCATATAGCGCTGCGGCTCTCCTTCTAGCGGCTCTGTGGAGTAACAGAGTTCGCACTTATTGCCACAGCGCATTACGGCGTTTATGTTGGCGACTCTGCGGGATAACAGAGTTTGCTTCTCGCGCCATTTCTACTAGCAGCAGGCTCCGCTTGCACGGTGGACCCCGGCTGCGAACGCACCTCTCTACTTTATATATTTGGTGCGTTCCGCAGACCCTTAACATGGTGTTTACTTCCTTCTGCATTTGCTGGACATGTAAGCTGTTGCAGCTCTGCTCTGCTTATACCTGAGACTATTACCCAGGCCTCCCTGGTTGAGCTAAGATATTATTTGAACTGCCTTATAAGCATATCTACCTGTGCTTGGACTAAGCAACGAATTATTCGTGTCAAGTATCCTCAAGTATATTTGTGCTTCATAGACTCTCTGCTTGATTGCATTTTCCTCTGAAGTTTCTTATAGACTGTTAAGCTGCATTTAATATCTGCACCAAGTGTTGTGGACTTCATCTTTGCTCTGCACTTATTTGAATTACGTGTGATAATATAGACTTTACCACTTATAAAACTGTGTCCTGTATTTGTCTCGTTCCACGCAAAGAGTCTCCCGAGTTATCCCCTATAATCATTACAGGATACTCTAGCCCTAAAAGAGGAGACTGCTGGAACAATGACTGCAGAAGGCAGATTAGAGCAGGTGTTCTGCATAATTAGATCACTGCAGAAAGATGTGGAAGGTTTGCAAAAGAAGTTTGGAAGCTCTGAACGCAATGAACAAGTGTTGGGACAAACTCTGCAGGATTTAAGCACCCGCATGGCAGCCCAGGAAAACAAACTTTTTGGCATAGAGTCCCAGTATGGACAGGCTTTTCAGGACATAAGCACGCAAATAGCGGCACAATCTTCTGGGCAACCGCCACCAGCTAGCCCACCTAAGTTGCCCCCATTCAAATTTAATGGTGATCGCGACAAATTTCGAGGCTTTGTCAATCAATGTATGCTATATTTTGATGTGCATGCTGACCATTTCCTTAATGATAGATCTAAAGTATTGTGTGTAATAATGCTGCTGACCACACGAGAGCTTGCCTGGGCGAATCCGATGATTGAGTCTTGTGACCCGCGGTTAAATAATTTGGATGATTTCTTGGCCGCTATGGCATTAATGTTTGATGATCCTAATCGGTGTGCAACTGCTGAATCTGCTTTATTGTCTTTACGCCAGGCTAAACATTCTGTTATTGAGTATGCTACCGAATTCAGGAGATTAGCAGTAGATACCAATTGGGACAGTTATGCAAAATTGCCTATTTTTAAAAGGGGTCTGTCTAGCATTGTAAAGGACGAATTAGCTCGCTCTGAATCACCACAAGAGCTAGAGACATTTATACAGCATTGTGTGCGCATTGACATTCGCCTTACTGGAGCGTAGGCAGGAGAAGTTTGCTGCCTTTAACCGTATCTCTAACTTTTCCCTTACTTCCAAAGAGCCTGCAGGTAAAACATCTCGGGAGGTGGAGGAGGTGCCCATGCAAATTGATTCTGTTCAGAGGCACGAGAGTAATGAGCGCCGGGAGCATCGACTTTGTGAAAGTCTATGTTTCTACTGCTGCCAGTCTGACCACTTTTTAATCAACTGTCCCAAGTGTCCCAAGCGGCCTAACAAGGTGCTAGCAGCGGTAGGAGAGTATGACTACTGTGATGATGAATCTGACATCTCTGAATGTAGCCTGCCTTTAAACGCTGTATTCCATTCACTTTCTATGACTTCACCACCCAAGGAGCTGAAGGAAAAGAACTCTCACTGTTCTCTCCCTATTAAGATCCTGTGTTCTGGACAGTGGATTTCCAGTGCAGCTATGATTGACTCTGGTGCAGGGGGCAACTTTATGGATATCACATTTGCCAAGGAACATGGTATTGAAATTCAGCAAAGAGCCTCTCCAATTACCATGGAAACAGTGGATGGGTCACCTTTAATCTCCGGGCCTGTGGATCAGGTGACCGCACCCCTTGAGATTTTGTTGGAGTCTAATCATCAGGAGCAACTTTCTTTCTTGCTAATTTCTTCTCCTCATTTTCCTGTGATTTTAGGCATCCCTCGGCTGCGTTCTCAGAATCCAACTATTAACTGGGAGACCAAGGAGATTATCTTTCCAACAAAGAGCAACCCAGCATCAACTGAAGTTGTCCCTGAGTCCACGGCTACGGAACCACCTGTACAGGTATTTACTTTACCTTCAGCATATAAAGAGTTCTCTGACATCTGTGACAAGAAGAATGCAGATCATCTTCCTCCACACAGGCATTATGACTGTCCCATTGAGCTGCTTCCTGGGCAGCTATTCCTTTTGGCAACGTATACCCTTTGGTGGCACATGAGCTCCAAGTCTTAAAGGAGTATATTGATGAAAACCAGGCCAAAGGCTTCATACGTCCTTCTTCCTCACCAGCAGGGGCACCTATATTTTTTGTAAAGAAGAAGGATGGGACCCTGAGACCCTGTGTAGACTATCGGGAACTCAATAAGGTAACCATACGAAACCGTTACCCTTTGCCTCTGATTCCTGAATTAGTTGAAAGAGTCAGCCATGCTAAGGGGTTCTCTAAACTGGATCTTCGTGGGGCTTATAATTTGGTGCGCATTCGTCCAGGGGATGAGTGGAAGACAGCATTCAGATGCCGGAATGGACACTTTGAATATCTTGTGATGCCCCTGCAACGTTTCAACACCTTGCTAATGACATCTTCAGAGATTTGATGGACCAGTTTGTGGTGATCTATTTGGATGATATTTTAATCTTTTCTGACTCTCTACAGGAACATGAAGAACATGTCAAAGCGGTTTTAAGACATCTGAAAGAGAACCATCTGTATATGAAGCCAGAGAAAATGCGAGTTCCATCATTCTGAGATACAGTTCTTAGGTTATATCATCTCTCCTCAGGGCTGAACATGGAATCTGGTAAGATTCAGGCTATCCTTGACAGGCCGGTACCCAAGAACATTAAGGTGGTCCAACGTTTTATTGGATTTCCAAATTTCTACAGACGTTTCATTCGAAATTTTTCTGATATTGTCCGGCCCACTACTTCCTTGACAAAGAAGGAAAAACCTTTTAAGTGGTCTTCACAAGCTCAAGAAGCTTTTGATCGGCTTAAGATCTGTTTCACCTCAGCACCGCTGTTGATACACCCAGATCCAACACTGTCTTTCATTGTGGAGGTGGACGCTTCTGATAATGCTTTGGGGGCTATTCTCTCCCAAAGAACTGGAGAGAAGGGCTGCTACATCATTGTGCTTTCTTTTCCCGTAGACTTACCTCAGCAGAGAAGAATTACAACGTGGGAGACAAGGAATTGCTGGCTATTATTGTGGCTTTCAAGGAATGGAGGCATCATCTGCAAGGGGCTGCACAACAGATCGTAGTGCTATCTGACCATCGCAATTTAGAGTTCCTTAGATCCACTAGATGTCTTTCTCCTCGTCAGGCTCGCTGGAATTTATTTTTAAATCAATTTCATTTTGTTATCTCGTACCGTCCAGGTTTTCATAATGGGAAGGCTGATGCTTTATCCCGAATCCATGCTGCGGATTCTGTACCTGGAGCCCCGTCCAAGACCATTCTATTTGATGCCAATATCATCAGAGTTATCCACGATCAAGACTTGTGGAAGGAGTGCAGGGAGGCTTATGACGGTGATGTATTTCTGGCCAACCCACCTGTTGATATTAATCTTGTCTTTAAGGGTGGCATGTGGTTCAGAGATCGACGTATCTACGTCTGTTATGATTTGGTAGCTGAGGAGAGCAGGCAAAAACGGCAATACACCAGAGAGGTTGGAATCTACTGGATTGCAGTACCCTGACTAACCACCACAACTAAAGGCAGCCGTGGAGCATTCCTACGTTGGTCCTAGATGCCTCGTCACAGCCTGAGAGGTTAACTACACCTAAAGATAGAAAGAGGAAAGCTATCTGCCCCGGAGCAGATCCCCAAAGAACATAGGAAGCACCCAAACATATAATGGCGGTTAGACAAGAGTAAATACAGACACAGACAGAAAATAGTATGAGCAAACGTTGGGGCCCAATCTACCTGGACAGAAAAGGATAGGAAGGACACTTACTGCAATCCAAAAAACCCTAAAAAATACCAACTCTACTAATTGCAAAAACAAGATACCCAAAAAAAATATATGGAAAACAGAGCCAAATATAGAAAAATACAAATGCAATTTTTATTAATGAATCACAAAAAAGTTTTAAAAAAAGTACACTAACATGATACAGAATATCAATGACAAGAGAGAAGGCAAAAAAACCTAGATACCGCTATTAAGTAAGAATGAATGTCCAAAATCATATAACACAGAATACTACAAATGAAATTAGAACAAATGTATATCAGGATACTGTGATATATTTATTCAAAAGCTGTCCATCAAAAATAAAAATAAATATAGTGCACAGTGCACAAAATAATACCAAAAATTATATATACATATATATATATATATATATATATATATACACAATAATATTTTTTAATATCCTATTGGTAAAAAAACCTACAAGAGTGCATAAGAAAAAGGAGAAAAAATTATTAGAAATGCTCAAATGAACAATTTATAATTTAAACAGCAAAATTGCATGATCACATCGATGGACAGTGTTGATAAATTACCACAGTACCCTGAAGTGGTGCAAAAATTGGACATGCATAAAAGAAGCCAAAAACCCTATAGTAGCATACAAAAATCATGAAATACAGTTATAAATGAGAATGTGCATATACATATATCTTAGGACCAGGCAAAAGCCTATAAATCAAATCAGTATATATATATAAATAAAAAATTGCACATATATGTGCTGCGGTAATAATTGGAAAGAACTATGGCATACAGTTGTATATAAGCATTAATCAATGGGCTAGGTGAGTATGTCAATCAGCAGGGTATATGCAAGTGCTACCCTTTACCATAGATTAAATGTTGTTCAGTAAGTTTGGATGCCTTATCATGCATATCTCTGACCAACTATTTATGCTGGCTATTGTTTTTACACACCACTGAGGCATATATGGCCATATGGGAGGAATATTTTGCCTGTAATAATGATAGCAGTATCTACATACTCCCAGATAATTGGTTTACCTACTAGGATTACGGACTGATGCCTGTGTGTGCTAATATACATATACACTTTAGCCTGAGATTATGATAATAGCAGCATTTTACATGTATAGTTTTTTGTGATATACATTTATATATGGCCCGATTGGATGAACTCCATTTAACATTTAATCTATGGTAAAGGGTAGCACTTGCATATACCCTGCTGATTGACATACTCACCTAGCCCATTGATTAATGCTTATATACAACTGTATGCCATAGTTCTTTCCAATTATTACCGCAGCACATATATGTGCAATTTTTTATTTATATATATATATATATATATATATATATATATATACTCATTTGATTTATAGGCTTTTGCCTGGTCCTAAGATATATGTATATACACATTCTCATGTATAACTGTATTTCATGATTTTTGTATGCTACTATAGGGTTTTTGGCTTCTTTTATGCATGTCCAATTTTTGCACCACTTCAGGGTACTGTGGTAATTTATCAACACTGTCCATCGATGTGATCATGCAATTTTGCTGTTTAAATTATAAATTGTTCATTTGAGCATTTCTAATAATTTTTTCTCCTTTTTCTTATGCACTCTTGTAGGTTTTTTTTACCAATAGGATATTAAAATATATTATTGTGTATATATATATATATATATATATATATATATATGTATATATAATTTTTGGTATTATTTTGTGCACTGTGCACTATATTTATTTTTATTTTTGATGGACAGCTTTTGAATAAATATATCACAGTATCCTGATATACATTTGTTCTAATTTAATTTGTAGTATTCTCTGTTATATGATTTTGGACATTCATTCTTACTTAATAGCGGTATCTAGGTTTTTTTGCCTTCTCTCTTGTCACTGATATTCTGTATCATGTTAGTGTACTTTTTTTAAAACTTTTTTGTGATTCATTAATAAAAATTGCATTTGTATTTTTCTATATTTGGCTCTGTTTTCCATATATTTTTTTTTGGGTATCCTGATTGTCCATATATGGATGAGCATTTATAATTTGGCCTCTTTTTGGTTAAGTAATTGCAAAAACACCTGAGATCACACGACCTCTACCACCTAAATTAGTTCTCTGGTGTCACAAAACTAAGCCACAGCAACTGAAAAAAATGGAAAAGGCAAATGAACAAATAACAGTGGCTCAGATAAACTGAGAGGAGCACAAGCCCCCGGAGGGGACCTGGCTGATCTCCACAGAAGTGCAGGGAACAATGCAAAAAGCAAGCACAAAAATAAAAGCAGAAAATATCTTATCTGATAGCAGAAGATGCAGGCAAGACTCAGCAAGCATCCAAGTGAACCGGGAACCACAGTTTAGACAAGAACAATTGATCACACGCAAACAAGATGGGAGGGAACCTCCCTTATATAAGACCAGTCTGTAACTCCTGATTGCCAATCTTCATTGAATGATTCAGTACTGTTTGTAACCACCAGAGGGAGCTTCTGCTCAGAATTAATTTCTAACACATTCACAACATACGTCCCTGAAGCCGTCCGTCTGCAGATCCTCAAGTTGGTACATGACTCCAAGTTGGCTGGTCACAGCGGTGTACAGAAGACACAAGAGTTCCTAAGCCAAATTCTCTGGTGGCCAACTTGCCTGAAGGATACCAAGGACTATGTTCTCTCTTGCGAGGTATGTGCTCGTTACAAGACTCCTCATGTGGCACCTACAGGTCTTCTGCAACCATTACCTGTTCCGTCCCATCCTTGGGGGTCTATATCAATGAACTTTATTGTGGAGCTGCCTACATCGGGGGCATGAATACGATCTTGGTGGTAGTTGATCGCCTGACTAAAGCCGCTCATTTTGTTCCATGCACCGGCCTCCTCTCAGCTAAGGAAACAGTGAACTTGGTTATACAGAATGTCTTTCGGCTGCATGGGGTCCCGGATGAGGTCATCTCTGACCGTGGAGTACAGTTCACTTCAAGATTCTGGAAGGGGTTTTGCTCTGCACTCAATATTAATGGCTGTCTATCTTCCGCTTACCATCCCCAACCAGACGCTGGAACAATATCTAAGATGCTATGTCAGCTATCTCCAGGATGATTGGTTGGAGTTGCTACCGTTAGCCGAATTTTCATACAATTCTCAGAGCGCCTCCACTAAATTTACACCTTTCTTTGCCAATCTGGGTTATCATCCATGTATCTTACCTAGGTCTCTGATTAATTCTCAGGTTCTGGCAGTGGAGGAAAGGCTGACTGCGATGAGGCAAAATTTGGAAGTTCTGAAGGAGTCCCTGACCACAGCTCTAAACGTTATAAAAGATCGTCTGATAGATTCCGTAAACCTGCACCCATGTTCAAGGTAGGAGATTCCATGTGGTTAGCAACTAAGAATCTGAAATTAAACGTTCCTTCACAAAAACTTAGACAGAAGTTCATTGGCCCTTTCAAGATCAACAGTATTGTGAGCTCCGTGGCCTGCCGTCTGAAGCTGCCTAGGACTATGAAGGTACACCCAGTTTTCCATGTATCTTTACTAAAGCCTGTATCTCCTAATACCTTCCAGGGACGTGTTGTGCCACCTCCGCAGCTTGTAGTGATTGATGGGCAAGAACAATTTGTGGTGGAGGAAATTATTGATTCCAGGATTCGCAGGAATCGACTCCAATATCTAATAAGATGGCAGGGATATTACCATGAGGAAGACTCTTGGGAACCAGTGGAAAACATCAATGCCCAACAGAAGATTTCTAGTTTTCATCAGAGATTCCCTGAGAAACCAGGTCCAGGATCGTCCTGAGGCCACTTCTAAGGAGGGAGTAATGTCAGGACTCTGAATATTTTTGATTACCTTTTGTGCATTACTGCCCTTTTCCAAGATGGCGTCTTTGGTCTCATGTGCATTGTGTCTTCCTGCTATATAACTGTTAAAAATCCTTAATTTCGTATATTTTTACCAAGACTTGTTACCAGATGCGATACTATGAGGAAATTGTCACAATGTTTCTTATAAAAAAATGTAGTGGTTTATTGGACTGTCCATCAAAAAAACATCATTGCAGGAAAACATAAAATTAGTGAAATAGTTATGAAGAGATTGTCCAATTGTCCATAGCAAAGCTTATACACTTCTTCCTTGGTATCCTGAATGGTAAAAATGACATCTGTTTCTCAGCAGCGTCTCAGGGAAGCAACACGTGGTTACATAGCAGCTGTTCATTCATCGTAGTGTCCTTGTCCCATGTGTCTGTAGAGAGAGTGAGAGCCCCCCCTCCCTTCGTGTAGTCATTATATATACAGTACAGACCAAAAGTTTGGACACACCTTCTCATTCAATGATTTTTCTGTATTTTCATGATTGTGAAAATTGTAGAATCACACAGAAGGCATCAAAACTATGAATTAACACATGTGGAATTATACATTACACTTTACAAAAAAGTGTGAAACAACTGAAAATATGTCTTATATTCTAGGTTCTTCAAAGTAGCCACCTTTTGCTTTGATTACTGCTTTTTACGCAGAAAAGGTGAACGGATGGACTCTACATGCCTGGTTCCCGCCGTGAAGCATGGAGGAGAAGGTGTGATGGTGTGGGGGTGCTTTGCTGGTGACACTGTTGGGGATTTATTCAAAATTGAAGGCATACTGAACCAGCATGGCTACCACAGCATCTTGCAGCAGCATGCTATTCTATCCAGTTTGCGTTTAGTTGGACCATCATTTATTTTTCAACAGGACAATGACCCCAAACACACCTCCAGGCTGTGTAAGGGCTATTTGATCAAGAAGGAGAGTGTTGGAGTGTTACGCCAGATGACCTGGCCTCCACAGTCTTCAATTTTGAATAAATCCCCAACGGTGTCACCAGCAAAGCACCCCCACACCATCACACCACCTCCTCCATGCTTCACGGTGGGAACAAGGCATGTAGAGTCCATCCGTTCGCCTTTTCTGTGTGCAAAGCAGTAATCAAAGCAAAAGGTGGCTACTTTGAAGAACCTAGAATATAAGACATATTTTCAGTTGTTTCACACTTTTTTGTAAAGTGTAATGTATAATTCCACATGTGTTAATTCATAGTTTTGATGCCTTCAGTGTGATTCTACAATTTTCATAGTCATGAAAATACAGAAAAATCTTTGAATGAGAAGGTGTGTCCAAACTTTTGGTCTGTACTGTACGTCCCTTAGATCATGTGGTCTCTATATATGGAGATGACACTTTACCATACAGAAATAGCATGTGTAATATCAGCTGAAAGTCAATGTACTCAGTACAGAATTGAGTGTAGAATAAATCCATAACCAATAATTAATATTTAACAATTCCCCCTTTTGAGGGTGACAGACATTAATTGGAACCCTCAAAGTAGAGAAGTTCATCTTTAGGATAATAAGATCTTCTTTCTTCTTTGGCAAAAATAATTTAATTTCCATAATAATAATATTCATAATATCAGATTATTGTTATACACACTCAATAACATAATTATGTGAATTCATGTTATGGTAAGCCGTGACCAATATTCATATAAAATATGTTTCTTATACTTTCCTAAATCGAAGCATCTCCGGTCCAGTCATCATCATCTGATGTCATCTGGTCTTCATCTTGACGTCTTGTTCTTGAATCTTTTAAAACACAGTCTTTATACGATAATTCCTTTGAAATAACATGTAGATATTGTGGAGGCCGTGTGTCATGTGTCCATCAAAGTCCATAAATTCAAATGTTGATAAGAAAACAAAGTCCATTGATGAAATGAAGCTTTAATATCTGAGCAGTGTCACCTTTAAAGACCTGGACTTACATTGGCTCGCCTTGGATATTTCTGGAATCCTCCATGCCATCCGCAATGGTCTTGGAACAGGTGTGACGTCTTTGGTCAGCAAAGCAAGGGTTAAAATGACTCTTCCTTGCTAAAGATAGCACCATAACCAGTCCTTAG